>CAVNYN010229363.1:0-24266 GCA_963692815.1 Nyctanthes arbor-tristis
TTAGATGTAATGACCTGAATTGAATTACATATATACTTCACATTGAATAACTTATGTCATCATGGTTCATGATGAACAATACTTGATATTAAAGGAACTTTCTTGAATAATAACATCATCATATATTACAATATGTGAATTTTCTCACATAATAGCACCATCATCATCATGAATCAAAGAACATGTAATACATAGTTATTTCTGAAATATTTCATAAAAACATGATAAAGGGTGTAAAGATCACTCACATTGAATCCTTAATCGGGATTACTTTGCGTAGTTAAATTCTTCTTTCCTTTGCTTTCTCATTTCTTAGCATATCATGCCTTCAGCTTTTCCCTTTAATTTTTTGAGTGTATAAGGAGGATATATTCCTTATTTAAAATTATGTCTTAATTCCCTTATAGGCGGATATACCACCCTTTACATTATTTTAGTGCATCGGTATTAAAATAATATATTTGATAGCTAGGGACCAAAGTGGCCATAAACTAAAGGCCAATAATTCATTTCTAGAGAGAGAAATAAAGAGAGAGTGAGAGAAAGGATGGTTAGGTGCATGGAAATGGGAAAGCATTTGGCTATTTTATAAGCACTTATCTCCAATGTTTCCTTGACAAATGGCCTCCATTAATTGAATGCCTCAAAAACCAATAGGAAGCTTCCATATTTTCTATCATTTCCATCACATACCTAAAGTGTTATCCCATTACATGGTTGCCACTTGGCCGCCATGTATTAACCTTTTTTTTATCGACTCATCATTGGACCTAATTTTGAAAAGTCAAATGATGTACAATTAGAGAATTCTTAGTGCCCTTGTGAAGATCTTGAAGAGTACCATATCATAGTACTTTGAAAACTCTAAAATCATTAACAATAAGAAAAGTAAAACTATTCTAAAGCGAAAGACTAAAGTCGTTTATTACAAATATTAATATATTTTACATTGATTTGTTCTCTTATCATCAGTTAATCATTAAAGTAATTTAATAGTTCTACTCAACAATAAAAGAGTCATAAAGTAAGCATGTGAATTTTTGCGGGTCGTTACATTAGATGTTATAGTGGTGAATAAACTGTATAAATCATTCTTTCGATGGTCTGAAACTAGTTTCTCTTCTACGGTTTAATTCCTCACTGGGTCATTTGTATTATCATTTCTATCTTGTTTGCTGATTAAAGATTGATTATGTTACTGTTGAAATCTTAATACCTTTTGTTGATATATCTTGTCTTGTTTTCGTGTCTGATAAAAAATATATCACAGATCACAAAGATTATACAAATGCTAGTGGCCTCCATCATACCGTAAGAACTTTTACCTTGTTTGAAGAAATGGTAGGTATATGTTTACTTAGGAGATACGAATATGTGACATTGTTGTTGCTTTTTAGGGGTAGAATACTCAATTTCATGTCATGCTGAAGCTGGGGCAACCCGAGCAAATTGTTGCTATCTTGGACTCGGTTGTAACGCCTGCTGCATTGTTTTAGGTTTTGCCAAAATTCATTAGGTTTCATAGACCTCAGTTTGGAAACACAAAGAATTAATATGTACTTACAAGGGCAATAAAAATGGAAAGACAAAAGCAAAAGCAGATTTGCCATACGCTACCACTGGCTAATCTATGTAGAGTTTCACTGTAACGTATAAGAATTACGAGTTCTTAGCTCAAGTTCCTCTTGCACCCTCAAATGCATAATTATCTAAGACTATTAAGTGAACCTTAGTTTCCTGGCAAATTTAATTGGATGGAGTTGAAAGTTGAGACAGACTGGATAAATTCAATCAGATAGACACTGTTGAAATGGCTAACAGATAGATTCTCAATATGATTTTGGTTTTCAAAATGATTTTTGCATTCTAAGTAGAAGTTATGGACGATTCCTAAGTACTTTCAAATACCTGAAAGAAAAAGTGTCAAGCTATATTGTCGCCTTCTGTGATGAAAAGCCAAAACAGCCCTGGCCTGATAGGCATGAATGTACTGGAGTCTCTAATATTAGAAAAGTACACTAATCCTTAGTAGGAAACAACCTTTCTTTTCTTTTTCCCCCCAGTAGAAGATACAAAGTATGAAATAACTGGATGGAAATTCTTCCTCAATGAAGCATACCATGTATAAGAACAAACTTATGTCTTTCCATTTTTATTACCCTCGTTTTTATGTACTTCAATTGACATTAACTGAATACAGCGAATCATGGGAATTGGGAGGGCTTTACTACTTTTTCCATTATTGGCTATGGTTTTTGGTATTGTAAAGAGCTTAGAATTCATAGAAAAGGACTTGGCTTCCAATAAGAGCTTCTAGGACTTGTATGAAAGGTGGAGGAACCACCATATAGTGTCTCGTGATCCACCTGGGAAAAGGAAGCTTTTCAATATGTTTCAAGTCAACGTCCTGCACATTCACGAGGTGAACCAGATGGACAAGCATTATAAGAAACTTAACAACTTTGCTGATATACCTTCAGGAATTATTTCAGTCCTAGGATAACACCACTATTGGATGCTTCATGGTAGCAAGGTGTGACAGGATTCAGGCACAAAAAGGCTGAGAATCTACCAGCATCCATTGATTGGAGAAAAAATAGAGCTGTCACTAGTATCAAGGATCAAGGCAAGTGTAGCGAGTTCTCTGCCAATAATAACCACCATTCTCATATTACACATGAAACTCCTGTCACATTTGAAGCACGTTTCATATGAATACATGGTTGAATTATTCTAGGTATTTGGTTTATAATATTACAAGTACTTGTTGAGTGCTTTCTACTGTGGTTGGAGTTGAGGGAATCAATAAGTTTAAAAGCAGTCTCTTGGCATCTTGGTCTGAACAAGAGCGTGAAGAACAACACATGATGCAATGGTCAAACTTATGGAAAATACATTTGATTCTATTAAGAAACATGGTGTGACCTACGATTGAGAGCATATATCCCTACAGAACCAGCGATGAGAACTGTGATTCTGTTATGAAATTTATAGATTAAACAAAGGCCTAATGCATTATATTGTTTCCCTGCTTGGATTTTATATATAAAATATGTCTGCATTGATGACGAGAATGCATTGGTGAAAGCAGTTGGAAACCAGTTGCTGTCCGTTGCTATTGAAGCTGGTAGTTTTGACATGCAATTCTACTCTGAGGTACAACTAAATATAGATGGCTAGGGTAGTACCAGGTAGGATTAAATAGGAGATAATCAAAACTTCGTGTGTGATTCTACCCGATCATATCAAGTAATGTGCACCAAACACACCTAAGTAATGATATTCATAATAATTAAATTCAAGGACCTCTGTTTCAAAGAGTGTTTTTTGCTTTACCCTTCATTTCATCTATTCTCTCCCTCAAGTTAAGCTCCACCAAAACCAGCATGCCTGTAAAAATTTAAAGAAACTAGGACTAGATATTTATCTCTCTAACCCTAGTGATGCCCAAAACATATTCTACGACTACAGGGAGTATTTATTGGAGATTGGCGCAGAGCTAAACCATGGGGCGGCGGTCATGGGATATGGAACAACATTTGATGGCACTTGAGTACTAGATAGTGAATAATTCATGGAGAACTGAATGGGGAGAATATGGTAATATTAGGATACAATGGAACATCAATGCTGGAGAGGACTATGTGGTATAGCCATAGATGCTTCTTATCCCATCAAGTCTTCCCCAGACAATCCAAGACCACCAAAGAATGAAGTCTAGATTTAAGGACATATTGAGGGTAGATTTCTACTAAGTAACTTCTCAAGGTTCTAAATCATAATTGACCATATGTGTTATGTAAGCTTTATGATTGTCTAGGTAAACCTTTTCTAAGCATGTTTTAGAAAGAGTTGCACTTGAAACAAAATTAAATATAACATATTGTGTAAGAAATGAATTGCCTAAATTTTAGATTTTGTTTCTTTTCTTGTATGCCATTCCTCCTCTAGCCTTTTATAGACCAATCGTACACCAACAAGCATACCACCTTTGGATTGCAACTTGCATGGCATGCTGATGCATTTTATTAGACAAGACTAGACACCACTACATTTTTCAAACCATATTGTACAGTCCATCTTACGTAACAACTTGGGGAATAATGTTGGTGGGATTCTGGGAAAGCCAAATTTCAAGTCCTAAAATAAGTTTTTCCAAAAAAAAAAAGTCAGTTCATTATACATGAATTTTCAGTAATTGTAGCAAATTAACAATTTGATTCATATTTTTTCCCAAAAAAAAAAGAAAGAAAAAGAAAATTTTGATTCATTTGTCTAGCTCCTTGATTGCCTAATCAGTTACTGGAATAATATATGACCTTACCATTGCCTTTTGAAACTATATACCTAACGCGTACTTTTGGAACTCATTTTCAATGCTTGTTACAGATTGATTGATTTTCTATTGGATTCTTTCCATATCAAAAATCATGCCACCAACTATGCAACTATAATATATCTTGTAGCTACTAACAAATAGAAGGAAAGGATTTATTATGAATTTGCCACCAAAGAAATGAAAAAGGAACCTAATACAGTTTTCCCTAGGAACAAGTTTTTTTTTTTTTTTGATGGAATCAGTCAAAAGTTTTCCTGAGCGTAAATAAAATATTTAGAATTCAATTCTTGGTCATTTCTAAGGGCCTAATCCACCTTGGAGCCTTTGGAAATAAGATCTATGTCATTGGGCCAACTCGAATATCTCTAATGTGCCTTCCGTTTGAATCATGACAATTTTTGCATCTTCTAAAGTATTTTGGCTCAGCTTTGCTGCTGGCAGATCCCATGCAGTTAAGATATATATGGGATCCACCAAGATGCCAGTTTGCTGGGCAATTTTTTGGCATCTTAATATATTGCCAAATTTGAAGGACACAACACTAGTCCTTTGTTATTTAGAATGGTAACAAGTCAGCAAAATAATTATAATATTAGGGTTCGTAAATTTGCAAAGCCATCAGTTATCTGCGGGACAAATTCATGAACTTACTTGCAAATTCAGAACAAACATAAAATAGAGAAAAATTTTTAAAGGGAAGAAAAAATAATTTGACAAGAATTTCCAGAAGCAACCAATTTTAATAGAAAGTTCCCAAGATTTGATTGAGACAATTGCATCACTTGGAGATACTGTGGTTGAGTTATACTAGTGTCTACCAGCTAGGGAAATTTTAAAGAACTAAAGAAGAAATAAAGTGAAGTAGATAAATGTGAAAAACTAGGACATCAGGCAATTATTGAAAACAAATAGAAAACCATCAACTTAACATTACTTTCTAGAGAGGCGGTGTTCTACCCAATGCACGACTCCATCTTTGATTTTTCTCGAGAAGAAGCTAAGAATAGAAGAGTTACAGCTTCAAGACGATGCTCTTCCGATCATCTCTCTTCTGCTTCTTTGTGTCCATCAATTTTGTCAGCCAACATAATGGTAGTTATCTTCCATAGTAGACTATCATAAAACAAATAACAGCAATTGTTAAGATCCATTGGCATGTTTAGTACTTGTAGCTCAGGTGGTTCAAACTGAGAAATAAGACTTGCGCATTATGCTGATTTGATTGAGATAAACTATTAGACCCTGAGATAAATTTCAACCTTACCCTAAACATAAAGCTCCAAGGCCTAGTCAACAGCGGTTGTCCTAGTACCAGCATCTATAACAATTTCGATTGCCTGTTTTTCCAAATAGATGGTTTTGGGATAGATATTAGACCGGGAGCATCACACCTAAATGAAAAAATGCATAAGCCATCTCAATGAAGCAGTTGCAATACATAAGAAATTTTGAAAGCTAAATTAGAAAAGAATATGTTCTGTAAGCTCAATGGCAAAAAAACAAGGGAGGCAAAATATGTTTTTGCTGAAGAGCATCTGCTTTTACAATGAATGAATGTTTAACAGAAGTTTCAACATATATATGTTGTCTTCATTTCTAAAATGATCAAGCATAATTTACTCAGTACAATAGCACATATCAAATAATTTCCAACCAATGCATGATTATCTTTGAAGCTCTTTTGAAGCGTCATCATGTTTTCCCAAAAAGGTTCAGATAATAGTAAACCAGTGTAGAATGTAGATATTGTGAATGAATCTAAAGAAAACAAGCTACTTAGCCATTACTTTTTTGGACATCAGACATTCACAATGACACGCCCCACTAATTTTTCAATTTTTCTTGAATTATTTATATCGATGAACAAATTCAATAGCGGAAGTTTCAACATAAACAGTGGGGATGGGACGCACAAAAACGAGCAAAATTGTTTTTGTTTCAGAGTTTAACATTCTCTAAAACTAATTATTTAAACTAACAAGTTGTTAAATTTTAAAGAATCATTAAAACTAGGTTTTTCAATAAAATGTGAAGAACACAACAAATATATTAATAGGTGTAGTTCATTGGTTAACAAAGCAAAGCCAGATCATTAGAAAACTTTTACCTTGAAAAATAAGCTTCAAAACATTATAAAAACTATCATATATATTATAAGGCGTAAATATATATTATAGAGAGGTTGGCATACTTATAAATACAAAAGGTGTTAAGTTTATAATTGCTTTAATAGTATCATCAAAGGCAGGTTGTCACTACATACAAAACTCTACTCCCTTTGCGAGCATGCTCCAATTCATGGCTTGCTTTCCAAAGATCATGCCTTTATTTATCTACAAAATTGTAGAAAATAGGAATGAGTACAAACTACTCAGTGAGTAACAAAATCCTTTAATTCACCTTTTATTTTAGAGATTTGTTTTCAAGAAAAATATTGCATGTACAAAGCTTTTAAATGGACAAAAGGGCCCTATCACTGGTTAAACTACTACCTGTAATGCGCGGAAGATTCATATCATTCAAGATCAATTCAATCATGGCCATGCACATTTAGGTAGATCTACATTCGAATCCCGATTGACCCCTACTGGTATTCCAAACAAATAGCAAAGCAAACATCACACTAATCGTCGCCCACCTCGGTATAATTAGATGCTCCTAGTATGACAATAAAGCAAAACAAAGCAAAGATAAAATGGGTAGAGCAACTAGTGATTCAAATGCAATAAATCAATCTTTCTTTTCAGTGCATCAAAATCCATATTCATCTCATGGAAACTCCAATCAAAACCATGCTTTTCTTATCAAACTTCAAGAATGCAAAAAAGGAATCAAAGTATTATTTACTCACCTCTTTAACTTGATTTTTCCAAAGATTCTTCGAGTTGTCAACAAATGCTTTCAAAAACTTCTTTTTCCTTGATCAACATGGCATTTCAAGTTGTATTCCTTAAATATATATATATATATATATATATGAAGAGGCGTATTATCCAAATGCAAAACTAAGTGTTTGGAAGGTTTTTGGTGTTGTTCTTCTCCCTTCAATTCTTGTGGAGTTTCCTCTTTTTCTATATGTGAAGGGCTTGAAACTTATTAATAAATAGGCCAATTGGCTTAGATATAGAGGTAGGGACGTGGGGAGGGAGAGAGAGGGACTAGAATAGGTTGAGGAAATCGCCAGGCTAACCCTCTATTTATAGTTGTTATAAATATTCGGATTGAGCTGTTTTTAATTTACATTTGAGTTCCGCCAATCATACAAGGCCAACTGGTACGATACGGAGCTATACACCTCAAGGGGCAGTGTGGCGACACAAGGTTCACCCATTTATTGCTCAAGCAATCCTTCTACTTTGTGTTGTCTTATAATTTAATAATGACATTTTGATCTATGTTATTTGAGGCCTTCCACTTAACGTGATTTTACAATTAGGTGGTTAAGCTTCAAGCCAATAACCACATTGCTGTCTCGAGGCATCATTCGAGTTACAATCTTTGAGTCTTGTAATATAATTAATGCAATTCACGTGGTTATCCAATTTCATTGTCAAAATATCGCTTATATTGGTAATGACCATATTCTAATTCTTGGCATTCATTTGGATAAAAATCTTGTAACTTTGCAATGGACGCAATTCAATTCGGTCACGTTGTCATATTCCCATTCTTGACATTCATTTAAGTGACAACTAATGCAATTCCATACCATCATGTTGCCATATTCAAATTTTTGGCATTCATTTGAATGACAAATCTTATATCCTTTCAATTGATGCAATTCAATATACTTGCATTGTTACATTCTAATTTTTGATAATCTTGTAACTTTGCGATCCAATAGGGTTATATGGTCACATTCTACTTCTTGGCGTTAAATCGTGTAACTTTTCAAGTAATTCCTAGTCATTGTCATTATGAAAATACTATGATTTTGCTTAATTCCATGTTGAATTTTTACTGGATGTTACACATAAATTATGATCTTGTACAAGTGCATCCTCTGTGTCTCTATATACACATTTATTTCTCTCTCATAAGCATGTATAGACACCAATTCATACAATAAAAAATATATGTAACTTTCAAAAAGTCTCTTAAAATCGGATCTGGATATCTCCAATACCTTGAAGACATAACCTATAAGCATACATGTATGCATGTAAATTTGATATATATATTTACAGAAAAGAAGAGAATAACTGCAAAATGAAAAAAAAAAAAAGAAATGACTAATCACCCGTAAGGCAATAGCATCTCTAGTACCTTCTTTGATTATATTCACCATTTTATTGGGAAATTTAACCATATCCCCTCGCAACTATTTCTCTGATGCATTATTTTTAAATAAAGTCTCATGATAATCACTGAGCCACCCAACAGATCCCAAACTTTTCACAAGAGACTCAGCACGTGTGGCAAGCATTACCTCTCTCCTGGCATACTGAGGTCTAGGAACATAAATGACATTTCCATATAATGATGAGATCAAATTGTAGCCGGTTAAAGTCTCAGGTTCTTCTCCTCGAAGTAGCAAATGGGACTTTGTATACAAGGAAACAACTGGTTAGAAATGCACTATCACCTTGCATATATAATGAAGAATAATGATAAACATCCCTATTTGTTCACTGGTTAGTCTACTAATTGACAAAAATTATAAAAAGAAGTTAAAGGATAAAACTGTCAATTAAGATACTTGACTTATTTGGGATTTAGATTTTTAAGGGTAAAATTGTCAATCGATAAAGCAACCGATAAACTAGTAGGGATGTATATCATTACTCATATAATGAATATGAGAACAATGTCAATATGGGACCCCGAAAAAAAAACTTTAGGAAAATAATTTTTAACCATGACTTGCATACTAACAGCAGCATCATGAGCACTATGGCGACCTCCACATGTGACCTAGACATGTGTGAATAAGATATTATTTGATTTTATCTTTCAAGATTCTAAACTTTCTGGCGGTTTTCAATTAACATGACACTACAACATTGTTCTAAGCTTATTTCATGCACATCACATGTATTGTTGACGTAGTAAATTCAACTCAAACAAAGAAATGACATACAATAATAGATGAGAAGGGATTAGGCAATGGGGATTATTGTTTCCAATAGCACTTGCTAACTTTTGTGACAGTGTTCACATGGCACATTATGTATAGGAGAAGTGCATAATGTTGGTAACATACGTATCGCACCTCTTACAAAATCATTGCACATGGCACGGTAGTTGGTTTCAAATATACAAATGAACGCTTTATCTATTCAATTTCTAATAAAAGCAGTTATAGTTTGATAGATAAAACTACTAGCTAAAGGGGGAATTTTGTCCTACCACATCGGTTATGGAATTATCTTGAAGGAGGTGAAGCATGGCATCTAATTTCTTCGCCTTATTATCATTCACCAATGGATGTAGCACCAATGAATATAGCAAATCATCCCTCACAATATAAAATGATGAAATATGTTGGTTCTTGTCTCCCATGCCTTCACCCCAATTTGATTACATATTATTGTGGAAGTTCCAATATAATCCACCTCCTGTTTGGTAGAAAATCATTATTTAATAAATGTTTGCTTCAAGACTTCTCAGTGCCCACTTTCTGTCAAGTAATTTGGATATGTACTCATTATTAGTCAGATTATAGTTTTAGACACCTGCAAAAGAAAGACTATGGATATGCTTAGGTATTATATCGACGAATACATGTATTTATGCAAATATGTAATATTGAGTATATGGTAGCAGGCTAGTTGCATAGAGTATGGTGTTTCTATTTTTCAAATCATTACTCAAAAGAGTTTCATAACATACAACCTGACATAACCAAAGGATAGAAGAAAGATAGGTATACGCAACTATGCTTTTCCATTAGGCTCCATTATATCAGCCAAAGTATGTATTTTTTCCTCTCCCACTTCTCTCCGACTACCATTACCCACCCATCCATCTGAAAATAAGAAAAAAAGACATGAGCCAATACTATGGGACAAGACAAGATTGTCAAATTCCTCCTATCTTGAAGCAGCAACATCCATTTGTTGCCTCCTTCAAGTATTAAGAGCATCTCTAAGAAACTCTCTATATTATCTTTTTCAAAACAAAGAGTATCTTTATATTCAAAGAGTAAAATTTCAACTTTGCCCAAGAAGCTCTTTATTTTTAACTCTTTATTTTACTTTTCTCGATAAACATTTATTATATTCTTCATTTTTAATCAATGTTTACAATTTTATATATTAATGACCAATAAAATGAAATATTTTTGTTAAACTAAGAAAAGACATTGGAAATTGTACGTATTAAATTATAGAGAACGGATTTGGCTCTCCAAACTCAATTCCATATCTGTATATATATGAAGAATTTTATTTTACCTACACACATACATGTTATTATGCATGCTTGTATATATGTCAAATATATAAGCTACAAGCATCCATGCTTGTAGCTTAGATGTATGTCATGTGTCTCACACATGCATAATAACATGCTTCCGATCTAAAATAAAATTCTTGATATATATATATATATTAAAAGTTAGTTTATTTAGCACAATTAAATTGATTTATCTGATGCTATAAGATGTCAATTGCAATCTTTCCCGCTCATTTCACATGATGACATCATTAATGATCTCAACCTGATTTGGGCCGCTCAATCTTTATCCATCAACCTCAATCTCTAGGCACCCATTCTTCACCTGACCCTCCTCTCACAGGCTCAATCTTCTTTACCTTATCTCTCCGAAACCATCTACAATTTAAAATTGTCTTTCCATTTTTCAATCCCAGAATTTTAGGATAGTTGAGATTCAATATTCCTTGATAGAGTCCTGTGTGCTATGGAAATTATGATTTCAACACGCTTGCATTCCGTAATTATCTTCACTGCTGCCCTAGGTGCTGGTGTATGCTATATAATTATCTTCTCGAGATTTAAGCCATAAGAAGTCCGTCTATAGATATGGTTCTGCAAGGCAAAAAGGTAAGCAATTTTGGTTTTTGTATTGTCAAATTATAGTCTCTGTTTTCTTAATTTTGCTGCTTTAAATAAAGATATGCATCGTTTGTCTCTGTATGTTAAATATAGTGTTTACGCTTATAATAGTATTCTTACTAGTGAAATCTTTGGTTATCTTCTTGAATTGTTTGATAAGTAGGTGAAATCTTTGGTTATTTTCTTGAATTGTTTAATGGGTTCTCGGAGAGATGCCCCAGGCCTGCAACTAATTTCCAGAGAATCTCCATGTGGTGATGCTATATACGCAGAACTGCCTTTTGCTTCACTGCAATTATGGAACAAATAATTAGAAGAATAGAAATGATCGGAACTTAAGGTGCTCAAACAATTAATAATACAAAATAAACACGAAAAATACCTGGTGATGTACTGAATGTTTTGTTAGTCCTTTCGAGTATGAATCACGTTTTCCCTTTCTCTCAAAGACGTGTTGGGTAAGGTTATAGATTAGCATTCATCAAATGAGAGTTTGAGGGATATATTTTATGAAGTGGCTGATGGGGTAGTAAATTTATCCTCTTCTTCCGATCTGGCTGAATTTTACACGATTTTGATGACAGTTTCTGCGTCTTTCAGGGATAGCAAGCAAGAGCTTGCCACAGCAGAGGACATCGGTTAGGCCAGGTTTAGATGCCAACGAGTTCTTACTCTGTTTCATGGGTTGTATCCTGTGAAGTTGGAGCTCAATCGTCTTGAAAATGAAGTCAGAGGTCAGTCTACCTCATCTGGATCCGTCAGATCTATGTTGTTAAACACTGTTGCTTTAGCTTTCCTCTAAAGACCTAAATAACTTCAAGTTGTATAAAATTAGTTTAGACCAATAAAATAAGGATTGGTTTGAAATGACTGTTTTATTTAACCAGCAACTAGATTTCTTTCTTATTATAATTTGAAAGAACTGGTTGGAACATCATGTTCCTCTTTTTGTATTAAGTATTGATTACTTTTTAAAGCAAAAAAGACAAGGTCAATTTTATTCAACTCCTGATTCATGCAAATGAACTTTTGTGTGAAATTTGTGTTTATTTATCTTTGCTGTGGTTTTGTTTCCTTTCAAGGAGGTGTTCATCACTTGAGTTGCATAAAAGTTTCATTGAAGCCCTTCAACAACTTGAAGGTTCACATAGTAATGACTAATATCCTAATTAATTTGAAATAAGACCTTGATTATTTATATTTGGTTCACAATTGATTGTCATTAATGGTTCTATTTGTTTGAACTTATACGGTTGCTACTCCTAAAAAAATTATGGAACTAATCAAGGTTGATGGGCTCACAAATGATTGAGTCACTTAGAGCATCTCCAATGCACAAGGACCATCAAAATCTATGTGGCAAGAAAATAGACCTTTTGTCCTCTTATATTCCATAAGGTTCACAACAGACCTTCACCCCCTTTGAAACCTCTCCAATGTTGTCGTGACTTTACCAAAACCAAAAGGAAAAATAAGGAGGAAACTGAAAACCAGAGGACCTGGGCATCATTGACACCAAGGAGTTTCATCTTCTTTTTCTCTATATATGTAAGTATACTCCGTCGTTATCTACTATCTAAGATATGAAAGAAAAAACCCAGAAATCCTGCCATATATTGTCTATAAGGGGAAGTGGGTAATTAATTGTCTTCTTCAAATCACCCAAAAGAAGTTCCAAAACCCAATTGAAGGAATTTCTTGCTTTCTTCCCCTTGAACCCCTTTGAAATTCTGCGGATTCGATTTTCTTGTATAGAAAGAGAAAAAAAATGGCGCTATGAATCATCTAATATTGTGCTTTTCTTTACAAAATGGGGTACCCATTTTTTGCCCCGAAAAATTCCCCCTCACCCGGTTCTATCAATTTTCTATGTTTCTTTTGGAATTGGGAACGTAAATTGTGGATGAGTTGGCTGTGAACCCGATTCTGATTTTAGACCTAGCTGTAGACGTTCATGCTTTTTGTGGAGGTGCCATGTCACTTGACTTTGGTGGGAGACTTTCAGCATTGAGAAGGGTTATTAGAGCAGATAAAGTTTTTTCCTACTTTGCAAGACTTTTTCTCATGACTATCCTCCCATTGGAGATGCTCTTAGAGGTTTGTGTTTAAAAACCTTTCTTTCAACAAAATTGGTCGCTACATTTGATTTATTGTCTTGAGCGGGAATAGCATTGATGGATTGTTGCTGAATGGTTCGAACAGAAAATCTATGGGAATATATGTGGTTTCCCATATGTTTTGAGGATTTACGGATTTTATTGATTACTTTGATGACAGAAAGTATTTGAAATTAATCATGGCCAATATAATTTATTGTAAATAACTGCAAAAGTAAAGGTTCCATTTTTAGGTATAAAAGGGTTAATTTCACATATCGTCCACAACCTTTGGGGTTAGTATCAGCTGAGTCTTTAACTTTTTTTTCTTAACGCGCTGGGTCATCAACCTTTCATTAAGTCACATAAAAGGAACTTTTGATGGTGTCCGTCAAGTTTTCCGTTAAATCCTCAACCAAATTACCATTATAATCTTATCATTTTTACATTAAATCCTCCCACGCTGGACGGCTGGCGTCACTGTTCCACGCCGACGGTGCAGAAGCGTCGCCGAGGTACCTCTCTCCCAAACCCCAAATCTCATATTTTTTTAGCTCCTATTTGTAAGCCCACCGGTGATCGAAATGCCCCTTGCCTGCCAAACACAAGCAAGTCAGCTAGCTCTTTTCAAGTAAAGATTCGTTCAATTTTTGTGTTGTAATGACCAGATTTCAGTTTAATTATAGGTTTGTATTTTTCTCTTTCCCTCTTCTTGTCCCACTCCCTAGCCGAAACCCACCGGAAGAGGCGCCGTTGGGGCGACATTGGCCACCAGTGGAAGCAGCGGGAGGCTTTTTGGAATGTGTAATTAGTACAACCCTTTTTTAACGAAATTATACTGACGTTTAAATGCAGAATAATAGTTTGGCTAGGATGCATGATTTATAGATATAAAGTATTGCCCAGAAGCAGAAAGAATCAAATCAGATGAATCTTCCTTGCTGTGGGATTCGAAGGGATATGGATGAATATACACATATATCTAGAGACTAATAACTTATTTTTGAATAATTATGAATGAAATCAGCGGCCTAGTATAATCACGAGTTAAGTTGAGCTTATAAGATATATAAATAATTTACTATAGCCAAGTGCAAATTCAAATTTGGTGGACAAAATGAAAATTATAAAAGATGCTAATGAAGATTATAGAAGCTGAAAGAGTCAGGATATAAGAAGACTTGTTTAATTAAACTACATGCCTAAATTTATGGTTGGGTGGTGTTGTGAATTTCAGTCCAATGTGATGGTAGAAATCCACACATTGGGTTAAAATGGTAATGTACAAGCCTTTTTTTTTTTTGTTAATTTGTTGTTAATGCAAAAAATGGTAATGCTTATGCACAAGCTTTTGTAGAAAAATTGACAATTATAGAGTTAAGTTATTTACTCTTATTAATTGATTGAGATGATTTCTTTAACACCTACTTGATTTATTCCACATTCATCCACACTTTCTAGCATCGTTAAATATACATTATTTTTAGAACAAAATCAACAGACCCTTATCAAACACTTTAGTTATACACTAAATTACAAGCTCAATTGCAAAAGAAAAATTAGTTTGGAAGATGCATGACAACTGTCTCAAATTTACACAAAAAATAAATTATTGAATTGCTTAACCTTTCTCATCCGTTTGTGTTCTTCTAAGCGCTAAGTATTCTGGTCATGCTTGTTCTTCCTTTTCATTGTTTTTAACGGGGTGGTTGGGGGGCTAAATATTATTACAATGAAAAAGGATATTGATTGTGAAAATAAGGTTATTGTATAGTATAGCTGCTGGGTTATGATGAAGTCTTTAGGCTTGTGCGGTAGGCTGATTAATTTTCACCTTCCAAGATGAAGTTCACATCATCAAGCTTGCAAGTGAACATTGATAACATGATCTGTAAATCTCTATCATGACAGTATGATCACATTTTTTGTGTAGCGTGATAAATTCGAATTTGATTGAAGTCGAGCTATGAATTTTGGTTGTGTAGGCAATAAATTTGACTGAAATCTAAAGCTTCTTGAACTTAAGCTCTTATATGCAAACGGTTGCTGAAGAGTACAAACTTGAGGCAATAAGTAATTGATAAGATTTTAGAAACTGTTAAGCAATAAGCGTTTTACTTTAAATTGCCTCTCGTGGCATTTGGCTTCATATGAAGGACCAAAAAGTTTGATAGTTGGGAAAAGATAAAAGTTTGATTTTCTCGATTCCTTAGCGCCCAAATTTCCAAAAAGAATTAATTTTGATTCTTTATTTGGTCCTTGCGTTTCTTGATTGGAGAGGGCTCTTTATGGGTCAAAAATGATTCCTAATGGATTCTTTGGTACTATTTTTTAGCATTTATATGTGAAGAAGGGCTTGGATCATTTTGTAATATGAAATGCTATTTATATATTTGCTGAAACGATTCCATGGAGTAGATTTGCAGACGTTATATATGTATGACATACATGACTTTAACATTATAAGATGTAAGGAATAGATTTGAATGAGTAAATATACAAGGATCTCATGAGTTGGTTATATTATTGAATAGAATACATAGAAGAATTGGGGTTTGGAGTTGGGTAGAAAAATTGAAGATTTCTTTTCCTGGGTTGCTAAGAACTTCTGAGTTTCAATTAAGAATGCTAGCTTACTTACTATAATTTGCTTTGATTATTGTTCTCCGGCCAAATTAAAACTTGGTGTTTCCGTCAAAGGTTGTATTTCTGTCCCATTTCTGTATGAATGTTGTTGAAGAGGGTAGAGGGATGATGTTAATGGGTGAATTGAATTGTGAATAGAATCCGGATACTGACTTTAATTAAAAGGATATGATGGAGGGTCGAGAATGCTTTGTGCTTTTTACTTTGTTCTCTTCTTCCTTCTTTCCTTGGAGTGGGAGGAAAGGCCTTGACTTGGCAAACAGTTCGACTGTTTCACGGACATGGAAATATTCATCTGGCCAGTCTTTGACCCGTTTTCGTGAAACTAGTCATCTTCAAATTCAATAAAAAATAATAATGGAGTGCATTGGTGGTTAAGAACATTGTTGAAATTTCAATTGTTGGCATAATAGTTAAAATGTGTATTTTTCATTTTTATGCTTAGCTTAACATACAAACAATTAGTGCCCCATGCCACCATTGTAACAAGTCTTAAGGGGCCTTTTATCTAAAACTCATCTCATACCTTGGAAAAGATAGAGCCGGCATTGAATATCCGTTAAGTTACAGTCCAAATTTGGTCTCATAGACTAGTGGTAGTAGAACATGGTATTTGGAGCATGTATCATTAATTTTTTTGTGCATACTGATTATGTATTTATTGATGTAATTAAAGGTCTGTCTGAATTGAATATCTAATATCAAGGCACACGTAGTGAAATTTCCATATAACCAATTTCCCCCTTGTCAAAGCGATCTGCATACAACAAGGGTAACTGAAATAGAGGTCAAATTTATGCTTAGAACAAGTTATCCTCATCTATTTCAATTAGTAGCATATAACTGATTATTGAAATATATTAGAAGTCAAATTTAAGCGCATTTTTGTCTGATACTTCCAATAATGCAGGTGGCCGGTGTGATGTATTTGTACAACGCGGTAAGCTTGGGAACCAATTACGGAGTCTGCCACAATTGTAGAAGTCCAGACCGCTATATGCAGGATTGTCCACAACTACGATTGTGCATATATGGGAGAGCATACTTACGACTATTGAAATGTCTAAAGACCAGAGACAACAGAGGTAGGCTCTGTTCATCAACACCTGTAACTATAGTTACTTCAAATGGCTTGATGACTTATCAGAGGACGAATTGGAATGGATGCAAAGTGATAACGGTACCACCAATGATCCACCAGAACCTTGTAATAATGCAAAGAATGCAACCGGACTTACTGGCTCGCCTATTCTACACGTGTTGTCCGACCGAGTACAAATTAACGACCATGTCACCACGTACTAGTAACACATGTTTCCGCATAATATTTTCAATATTCTGACTATTTGTTTGTTGGCCTTTAGCTTGCACAGATGTCTTATATTCAGATGTATTAGGACGGTATTGCTGTTTGTATTGTCTGATTTCAATTTTTACATGTAGCATCATATGCGGGTGCATTTTTGACAAGCTAGGTTATTTTGTATGTGAATGGGAAATATAGTTTGTTTAATTTGTACTTTGTTATCTCTTTTACTCCAAACTAACAAACATGAGTTTAGTTTTTACTTTCTTATCTATTTTTCTCCAGCCTCACAAAGTGCTTTAATGTGTATGTCCCTGTGAAACACGGTTCGGGTTTTGTTCGAGAAATTTCGCCAACATTCCCCCTATAATGTCGGCCTGTTAAACCTAACAAAATTTTGTAATCATTTAAACTTTCATCGTTGGAATAATGGATATATTACAACATGACATACCAAATCAAAATACATTCCGGTCACATGTACAGTTATGATTGACCCTATGCAATTACAAATTGATCCCAGTACGCATCCGTGGTCCTGGGCAATAGCACAAGAGTTATTAATTACCGAACACTAGAAATTGCATGATAATAAGAACACACAACCATTGTAGCCAAATTCTCCATAATATCAATTACCTATGCGCCTTTCACCAAAGATTCCTACAAGTTCGTCATTGCTCAGTGC
The DNA here is from genome assembly GCA_963692815.1 of Nyctanthes arbor-tristis. Taxonomy (NCBI): domain Eukaryota; kingdom Viridiplantae; phylum Streptophyta; class Magnoliopsida; order Lamiales; family Oleaceae; genus Nyctanthes; species Nyctanthes arbor-tristis. The sequence continues at coordinate 18,093 of CAVNYN010229363.1, forward strand.
CAATCCCATGTAACTGGGAGACCCGTTAATAAGTTGAGGACCTTGCTTTGAATCAAACTCAAGAACATAGTGTCAGTCACAGTACAAGTATGATGAATAAAGTGTTCTCTACAAACGCTATAATCATGACTACCTACATCGAAAGTCTTCTACCAACATGATGATTATGCAAAAGATTTACATCCACCTGACCCTAATAAATTTATAGTCTGTCATGCGATCCAAATCAACTCAAAAGTTGACATTCCGGCCAACTCTTACCCAGTGTAGTTGTAAGAATATCTCTGGGGAAAACACGGCGGAGGTTATTTGAATGTTGTGAAGGCTAAAAAATGCATACGGATTACCAGTATGGCTATAATGAACAGACAAACATCCAACCATATTTTCTTGCCCACGTCCCACTTACCTGGAATTGCCTCCACCAATATATCGAAAATGGGGTCGCAAAAATCCTACACATCATTCCCAAAAGCAATGTAATCATAGCATAACTGATCTGCCCGTCATGCCAATATCTAGACAAAAGGGTTTTACATCTATCCAACGACTTGTAGTAGACACAAGTTTGTGTGTGTTGTAAAGAGATTTAATCCAGACGAAATAAGAAGACTTTGAATCAATAAATAAGAAGATTTGAATCGACAAAAAATGTCAGTACTTTAAGTCATGACCTATTCAAAAAATGATATGTCGGGCGTGTGCCCATCATATTCAAGATCTACAGCGGCATTTTGGGCTGATTGACTTGCCGAATCAGCCTGTAGGCCAGGAGGCACATGTGGCCCGTACGCATCAACCTCTTGTGGAGATCTGCGTATGAACAGAGTACGGTGTAAGCTTGAATGTAGACACATAGTAGATTACAATTAAGATGCGAAATAATAAATTTCATGCCTTGTTTGTACTGGCTGAGAAGCCTACGTGACATGCCCTGTGTGCTGGCTCCCACTACGACGTCTACTACAGTACGACATACGCTTTTCCTTCGTAGATTTGAGCCGCTTTCCTACCCCTTTGGCGCGTGTAGGGATCGGGTCTCGAACAGAGACAACCTCAACCTGGATACTGCGCACAACTGGCAGTGCACGACTATCAGCACTGTCATCAATGCGGTCTAAATCATGTATTGCACTCTATAGTATGTAGGATAAGTAGTCACCATGTGCCACACTCAATGAAGCATTATCGACGGCGACCGCAACAAGCTGTTTAAGCCCCGTTCGCCGCGTCTGTAATTCGTCGGCACAGAACATAATGGTGGCCGGGGCGAAACAGGGGTTACTCTTTGCGCTCTTTGTCCATCGTCACAAAATATAGCGTTCAGGCAATGTCATGATTTTCTTTACCCGCATCCAACAAAGCATATGCCAACATGGTGTCCTCTTGAACTCAAACATCTGACAACTACATGAGATGTGATCATGAGATGTGATCCGTGTGAATAGAGTATACCAATTCGCGGTGTCGCTCCGCATTCTCTCGAGTCCTGTTTATCGCCGAACCGCGTACGTTACCCTTTCATCTGTACTTTCAAGATTGTGGCAAGTGTAACGGGGAACTTGCTCCATTTCCTCCTAGAACTGTCATAAGATGGGCATCATCTATATATCTGCCATATGATCTTCCATTTCGTAACCCGAATTAGCCCTTGGCCACTCATTCAAGTCACGATGGTTGGCTTCTAACTCCAGGTGTTTCTGGTGCACAATTGCTCAGGATAACCTCGTGACAACCATGTTTAGTGTGCATTTTCTATCCAAATACCTCTTCAAGAATGAATGAGTACTTTCCACTCTCTGGCTGCTTAACATCCCTATCGAAAATACCGGCTTCATACATGCGGGCACCCATTTATCCCACAGTAAGAATATCGCAGGCAACCATGAGTTCTCCACTAGATCAGGCTGAGAAGTTACCTCCATCCATTCACGATCAAATTGCTCTGGCGTCTCTGATTGCATAATAATGTGCACGAGCTCCTAATGCAGATACTTGTGGAGGGCAACATTCATCTTAGCTGGGAACTTTTCGAGAATGTGCTATATATAGTGATGAGGGGCTGAATTTGTAAAGACTTCTGAAACTGTAAGGGCGATCACAGCGTCCTGATCCGTAATTATAACACCAGGTGATACGTGACGCAGCATGGCCTCTAAGAACTTGGAAAACAGCCATATAAATGAATCTCCTATTTGCCTACCGACGAGTCTACACCCGAATATTGTTGTCTGACGATGCTGATTGACCTTGACAAACGGAGCCAAATAGCAACCCGTAGTCGTTTCTAGACTCACTGTCGGCCCAAAATACTCTTGTGAGGGTCCTATCACTAGCAGTTTCGTAGCAGTAGTGGAAATCTTCATTCTCCTCCTTTTGCTCCTCGAAGTAATAAATCATCGACTGTGAATCACACTTATCAACCACAGATTTCAGAGCACCTTCGTAATTGAAAATGTCCTTCTCAGTACACCCCATATTGAATGGGCCTCCAACGTCTTTTGCCAATAGCCTAATCTAGGTATGTGTGAGAATGTTTGCTTCATGGTATTCCTGAATAAGAGCCTTTGTCACGGAAGATACTTGCCTGTGTGACCGCAGGAGGTGTGCTTTACTGGGAGTGGATAGAGCATGGTGTGACTTTGCTCAAACAAGCGTACTTTCCACTCGGCGGCATTTTGCTTCTTTGAATTGTTCATTTTTGCTAGGCACCCATACCGGGCCTCAGTTCATCTTCTTTGAATGCCCTGGTCAAATGTGTCTTTGTGCTTCCTTCGGTATGCCTCGTTAGTCTTTCCCTCTTTACTACACGCAAACAATTTCCAACATATAACACCATGTGTGTTTTTCCAACTGCTACAAACTTATGTACTAAAGCCAGCCCTCTTTGTATAGTTATTGTACCACTCAAATGCATCCTCTGATACTCTACCTACTGCCAGTTGATAAACAATTAAAACTAATAATTAACTCGTACGAACTTCAGTCGAAAGGAATAACAGTACTTAGAGCTTAACCATGGAGTTACCTTCGCTAGATGAAGGTGGTGCCAGATCCGTAGAAGGCGTGTCATCTGTACTTGCTAAAATATCAGGCTGCTGTATAGAAATCAGGTTCGGATACTCAACAAACAGAGGGGTTGGGGCGTCAACGAGGCCTTCGTCCTCCATCTTAATCCTGGCGCCAATTATCTCGCCTGTTGGTAGTTTTATCCATTTCTGTAATTGAAAATACACCGCAGCAAAAACACGGACGATCAGTAAAGATCATGGTGAACAATTGACAGAAATAAATTGCATCGTAAAGCAAAGTCAGCCATCAACAAACTTCCAAATAGTATTGCACGACATGGGTTGATAATCGATTGCAAAGTAAACATATAGTGATTTTGGAGATCAATTTTCCTTTCGTTACGAACCATGAATGTTGAACTTGATTAACCACACAAACTATATCTAGTATTGGGCTGCAGTTGCATTGAGGCCTTATCATGTACACAATTGGCAAACGGATTTTAATTGCTGTTTCTACCAACTAGCTAAGAATACGTGCGTAGCACGCGGTTTATAATCATTATATTCAATGAATATTTATTTAGTAGAAGTGTTAAAACAATTATACAAGTATTTCTATCTTGAGGCTTCTCACAACAATTGGAAAAGATTCAAGTAGTTAAAAAAAATCAGCATATTAGAAATTAGTAGCACTCTTTTTTTGAAAAAGTGGTTTTTCCCCCCTTTGGCAACCAATGAAATAAAGATATCAATTTGCGATTATCACTACTCAGGAGTACCCACTAACACTAATCAGCAGTAGTGGGTACTTTAGAGACCTATTATATTTTCTAGACCCATCTCCCTCACACATATATTTAATATAACTAACTCGTATATTGCATATTGTACAATGCAAATTGTATTTATTATTGCCCTTTATTTATATTTGTCATAATATTGGCTAAAGGCTTGTTAGTTGAGCCAAATCTTTCCCCAATTGAACCGAACGTACTTAGGGGAGACATGCCAATGTTAATTTCATAATTCATAAATCAAACCTAATCCTCGATTGGTTGGACTAATTTATTATTACAAATACTCAGATGGTGAGAATTCAAATCTTTATTATTGTTGTAATACCTATAGTTGGTCGGTTGTTGAGATTCTTCGAATACCTTTACTACTAAAAAGGTACACATCTGGAACTCTATAGAATAACAAAAATTGTAAAAGACCCCAATGGAATGGAATTAATAATTATATCATGCTTGCGAAGGGGTCAACCTATCTATTATTAATACTTGGACAACTACACCTTAAACCAGTCTTCAGCAATGATATATTGTATCAAGAATCAAGATTGTGAATCTACGTGTTACATTTAATTTAATCGTGTTACATGACCATCGGGACAAGAAAAAATTTAGGTACTCCTACTTAGGGGTAGTGGGCAATTCAAGGGGATAAATTAATACTAACGAATAACGGATAAAGTAAACAACTAAGCAATTTCATGTGGTATTCTCCCGCACTTTGCTAATATGTAATGTGGTAAGATATCAATTTGTGATTATCACGAATTTCCAACAACAAACCTATAGTCAATATTTTCCCCACACATATAATTATGACTACTTCTAAGGAACTAACAACCTACATTGCCCAAAAAGGCAAAAAACCCCCCAAGTGAATGCTACTGTTGAACACTATATGTTACACTTTACAAATGCTTCTTTTAGTAGAGACAAGATTATACAATTAACACATATATGAAACAAATAAAAGCTAGATTTCACGAAGATCCAATATCAAAATCAAACGGAGGAAGACTACACAAGATGACCATAAATGTGAAATTGAAGCATATATAATTGCCCGAGAATGGTTGGACAGAACAATGGAGGCACATTCGTCCACATTTCTCTTCTTGAAATCTCAGATTTAATGTTACGCTTCGTCGTAAGTCATTTAATTATATTAATTACTATCATTTGCAATACAAGAATAATAGTTAAACTCCAAAATAGAAAGTTACCCCATAGTGATTTGGAATACCGAAATATTGCACTTAGAACAATTGTATTTACCATGACACCACTAATAGAAGAACGAAGGTTCATGATCATGCAAAAGGCATGCAACTCAATCCTATATTTAATAGTTTATCAATTAAGAAAGTATTGTTAGGTACTAATGATTTATTATTATATAACCTTTGAGGTTGAATATGAAACTTTCAAAAAGGTAATGGCAAATTACTGTCCATAATGATTCTCGCAATTGTCGACCTTTAACAACAATATTGATAATTGTAAGTGTGCTGGGCCGATTAATACCTTATTGATTAACTTCGTAAATATAATTAATTTGTCATATTTAGGCTGAAAATTCCAATTTTATCCAGCAAACATGTCCAATTTTCCTCACCCTTCCATTTTACTACATCGTTTTCAATAACGTGCATGGCCAATTAAGTGGTTCAACAGCAGTAGACTCAATTTTCACCCAATATAATTCAATCAGTAGCTAATACCTCAGCTTTACCTTAAAAATGTATCAGCCTTCTGCTGCCAAATGGAGGGGAATTCAAAGTAACCCCAAGGTCCTGGCTGCTGGCGCTGGCCTAGGCTCCTTTCGGCAGCAGGAGAAGGAACTGATCAGAAATACGCAAATAAGGAGGCACTATAACCCACAGCCGAATACACGAAATCGTTGGATGAGCTTAATCATTGGGTTCAGCAGATTCTTCTCATGGCATTTTAACCCCAAAAATATAAAAAAAAAAAAAAAAAAAAAACACGACCACAGAAGCAAAGGCCGTTACTACTTATTACGTCACCTTATTCAAATGAATTTCCGTCACAATATTAAGGTACAGGTCGCCTACGCCGTTGTCGAAGCATGTCCGACGGCCATCCGTCCGTGAAGGGCCGCAGCGGGCAGTTCGATTAAAGGGCCCTTTAACTGATATTTTCACTTGGAGTTCGCTGGGCTAGATGGGTCACCTTCTCCGACGGCCTTTATCAGCTTCGCCGGCCACTGGAGGTGTGGAGACGGACGGCGGAGAGGGGTACAGAGGGTGCGAATTGGTTTGTGACGTTTGGGAGGTGTTTGGCTGGGGGGGGTATCAAATTGAATTATTTGGGTGGGGGTCCCGGTACAAAGGGGGGGGAATTTG
>CAVNYN010229364.1:0-39584 GCA_963692815.1 Nyctanthes arbor-tristis
CACACACTCCCCCCCCCCCCCAACACAAAAAACCCCCAGTGTAAATACTTCCATCTCTTCTCTGCATTTATGTTGCAGTAAGGTGCATGGATTCTTTCTTTTATGTGAATTGATGACGATTAACTTGCAGGCCAGGATATCTGATCCATGCATTTATTATAGTTGTGATGATCATTTTGGTCCAGCTGGTAGAGATAATGGCCTTGGAGAAGAAGAATTCCAGTCTTCCAACACAGTGAGTGCATCAAATATGAATGGTGATGTAAGACCAGAAATGGAAGGTACAGTTTGACGTTCTCGTGCTGTTCTCCCGCACTCTATATAACAAATGGTATTATGACAACTTCATAAACATGTCATCACTCTGGCACTTCCTACATGATAAGCTGGAAGTCGAGCTGCTATTTCCCTTTGTTTCACCATAAAAAATTTGGCAGTGTCTTCCATTAAATCATTTTGTATGTCCAGAATTTTGGTTTTCCTTTTTGCAGGTTCCATGATATCAAATGCACAACTCTTCACGTTTTTCGGTTTTTCTTCTTCAAGTTTGTTAGCAACGTTTTAACAAATGGCTGGAGTTGATCTGCATGTTGCATTTTTTGTTCATTATGTATGTGCCTGATAAAGTATGTTGTTTCTGGTCACAGTTAGTTCTATTGGTAATTTTGATTTTTGAATTAGTTACTTTTATGAGTACCACGTCTTTCTTGGACTTCCAACCAACAGAATAGGACTAGATATGTATGTGCAAGTTGCCTTGGCATTTAGAAGAGTAAAAAGCATTTTGCTGGGTCAAATACTTGAGACTTCTCTATTTAAGTGATTTCTCTCAAGCCCTATTCATTATATTCATATTGGATATTGGTATTAGGCACTCTGGCCCTGTATTGGTTGGAAGCCATCCAGGAGAAAGTTGTGAGGAGAAGTTTCCGGTATATGGCCAGAACATTGATACCTTTCATTCTGAAGTTTTTTGCATTTATCCGAAATGCGCCGGTTGAATATTGGAGGAGGCAGACCAACATTTATCCATCTAACACATTGGAAGATGCACCAGGACCACGGAGCCATTCACCTGCTAATGCTGAAGCTGTTAGTAAACGTGACCTGGTCCTTCCATGTGTACAACGCCTCCAGAGACTTGAAACTTTGCTTGAAGAATTCAACAAGAAGCCTGCTGAAATTCCACCAGAGAAGGAGCGAATGCTTCAGCAATCCTTGGACAGGATCAAGTCGGTGGAGTTTGACCTCGAGAAAACAAAGCGGGTAAATTATGTACACATGATTTGTTATTTTTGAATTTTTTTAGCCCATAAGCATTTTAATTTGTGTTTGTTCTAGGCTTTACATGCTACAGTAATGAAGCAGCTCGAGATTGCAGAGTTGCTGGAGAATATGCGAGAGTCCAGATCTCCTGTATGTTATTCTGCCCAACAACTCCCATTCCTAGTGTTGGCACGCATACTAGTTTGAATGTCTTAAAAGTTCTTTTGGTGAATCAATACTTACTGTGGATCTGGCTTCCTCTTTGCAGCGACGAAGGTTGTTTTGTTAAGCGGTGAGCTGTTGAGATTTTATGCAAGCAAGCCTGGCACTGCTAGGTGGAGGTGCAGTACGCACAAGGAAATTCATGTGGAAAAGTAACTTCCCCCTTCCCTCTGCCCTCTCGTTACTCAGTCGTTGGAAGAATCTGCAGCCATAGCAGTCTAATCATGCTTCAGGATGGTGTAGAGCAGAACCGGCTTTAATGAAAAGAAAAAAAAAAAGCTTCACGACACAAAATGTTGATCTTCTTCTTGCTGAAGTCTGTCGCATTTCTTGGATCAACTCCCAGCATCCTCTTTCTTCTTCTTGTGTACATAAATGCTGACTGAGATGTAAATGAATTTTGAATATCCCCCCATATGCTACAGAATAAAGTACAGCTGACCTCAGTGATTCGGCTGGTTCCAGTTGCTGCTGCATGCACATTTTTTGGTCGGCCAGTTTAACGGCTGACGGAGAGAGTGTTCTTAACCTTAATGCTTTGAGCGGAATAATTTTTCCATTTTTCCTACAAGGTGTTTAGAAGGGGTGACTTGCTTGTTTTATGTTTAGACTAGTTATGGTGTTTATGAACCACATATAAAACTGAGGCTTCTTAAAGGTATATGCAGTTTGAGCGAGTTTCGGGAGGAAGTTTCAGAGTATTTACAAATTTAGGCGCTAAAGTCATGTTTCCTTTCCTATAAACATTGATTTTAACTTATGCACCCCATACAAAAACCCAATGTGGGATCTGATCAGAGCTGATATCTTCATTTTTGAAATTAGATTGCCTTGAATGTTTTCTTAAGAAAAGAGGATATTTTATATACTTACATATATATATATATATATATTGTGTATTCTCGTTTTGATTATGTTAAGACATGCTGAGTAACGTTATAGTTGAACTTTTCTATTGAATTTTGAGCTTAAGTTGTGAAACGAAAAACATAATAATAAGAAGAAGAATTTCTAGAAATGATTTGAGCGGTGTACAGGGTGCTCGATGTTCGTTTATAATGAGAGCCATGCTTCACACATTCTGATCAACTTACTTTGAGAAATATTTAAATTACGTTGGACGTGTCATTCCATGTAGTATGTTAGATTAATTAATATCGTGAGTTGGTCTCATTAGATGGTCCATTCCCACGAGTTAAGACCAGTTCACAAATTTAGTTGATATGGGTTAACTTTAATTTTTAAGCCACCTTAAGGCCTTCACATTTGACACCTTATTAGATAAACATATAACGTGAATGACATGTTCTCTCTAGTTATTATTATTTTTGGGGTTTAACACAGTTTCCAACTTTTAGATAAGGAAAATATCTATTTGTGCCGAATAATTCTACTTAAACAAATACGCAAACAAAAAGTGTAACAAAATGAATATATTGAAGATGGTACAACAAAATGTGGAAAAAAGAAAAACTAAATTTAAAGCAGAGGTATTAGCCAAAAATCTTCATTTTGATAAAAATTAATTAATGCATTTATTTAAAAAAAAAAAAGAAAAAGAAAAGAAAGAAGCTTGGCGTGAGTATATTTTCCTTCATTTTAAGTATCACAATAGGCAAAAAAAAATTCATCTTTGAAGCTCGATTCTAACCTCTCTAACCCGTATTAAAGTTGATCGTTAGATCGTGACGTGAATTCTAAATCATTTTTGTTTATAAAATTTGATGCAATGATAAGATTCCATTTTCCGATCCATCATTATAATCAGGTGACTCTTTATGCTCTCCTTTCGCGTACATAAATGGATTTTACTTGGGTTAATTTCATAAATAGTCCCCAATCTTTGTGCTTTTTATTAGTTGGCTCCCCAATCCTTTTTTTCAAGGAGATAAGTCCTCAACCTTTTATAAATTCACTCATAAGATCCTTTATGACATTTTTTCCCCTACTTTTTTAATAAAGACAAAAAAAAATTCTAAAAAACGTAAAAATAATAAAAATAAAAAGGAAACCTAGCTTACTACTTATTCTACCCATATCCCTAATAAGACTAAAAATAATAAATAAATGCACTATTTTCTTTTTTTTTTGGGGGGGGGGGAGACACTTATTTTTTCCTGTCATTTCTAATAATAACAGGAGCAACAAGTACTAAAATTATAAGTCTCCCCTCTTGTTATTGGAAATAATTACCAGAACTTGTCATTTATGCTGAGTTGAAATGTAAATAGGTAATTAGATAGGTATGGTAGAAAGAAAATGACAAATGCTGGTAGTGATTTTGAAAAAGTATGACAAGATGAATACGTTGAAGATAATGCAACAAAAAGTGAAAAAAAAATAAATTTTAAAGCATAAGTGTTAGCAAAAAATTCCTCTTTTTAATAAAAATTAATGCATTTTATCACAAAAAAAAAAAAAAAAAAAACTTGGGGTGAGTATATTTTCCTTACCTAGTTACCACCATATTCTAACTCAGCAAAAATGACAAGTTCTGGTAATCATTTCCGATAGCAAGAGAGGAGACTCACGATTTTACTGCTTGTTCATCCCGATGTTAAAAATGATAAGAAAAATAAGGTTTTCCTCAAAAAAGAAAAATAGTGTAGATATTTGTCATTTTCGATCTTATTCGAGATATATGTAGAAGGGTAAATTTAATAAATAGTCATTGAACTTTCAAATTGTAAGTACTAACTCGCTATACTTTAAAATGTAACTCAATACTCACTAAACTTGCAGCATGGCTCACCGTTTATCATTCATTAACTCCGTTTGCACGCATGGCTAACGGTGTTACACACGTGGCTAAGGTGTTACATATGTGGCTAACGGTGTAAAGTATAGACTAACTTTACTTGCTAAATTTAAGAGTGAGTTAATAAATACTCACTGAACTTTAAAAGTATAAACACCTACTCATTGAACTTTGAAAGCGTAATAATCTACTCATTGAACTTTAAAATGTCATCCACACCAACCGAACTTTTAATCCATAACTATTTATTTACTGAACTTTAAAAACATAATTCAACACTCACCAAACTTTCAAAGTATAACAACTACTTACTAAATATTGAATGTAACACAAATGAAAGACTTGGCTAGAGAAGTTTATTTCATTTTGGTCTCTGTTATGTAAGAAATTTATGGAGTTTTTTATGTTATGGATGCTAATGGGTTGAGTTTAGGATAGATCATGGGTCTGCTCCAACCCCCAACCCGTCGAAATTTGGAGACAGGTTGTGTCCGAGTCGCTATATGAATCGGATTGAGATTGTAACATGTTTTCTGACCCACTTAAATTTTTTAACATATTTTTGTTGTTTTTTCTATTTTTATTTATTTGTAAATTCTTTTCAATTTAAATGGGTGATATGGTTCAAGTCAAGAACAACCCGACCCATAACTAGATTTACCCCAAGTTGTCATCCTCACATTATACCAACCCTTTTTGGTATCTAAATTTGTTATCTTTTAAGATATAAAAGTGTAGGTAACAAAATTTTCTATTGTTGATAATCGAAATCTAGTGCCAACATAGTAATAGTGGCACATATTACATTATCAATTAAAAAAGATTTTGAATAGCTAGAACTACCACAACCAAGAACCCTGACTAATTTCATAATTTATAATGAATCACAACTCAAAAGAGTAAAAACCGTAATAGAAATTTGAGTGAGTAAGTGGTTAACAATGAAAGTTCGGTGGGTGTTGGATTACATTTCAAAATTCAGTGAGTAGGTGATTACGCTTTCAAAGTTAAGTAAGTAGGTGGTTACGCTTTCAAAGTTCAGTGAGTGTTTATTAACTCACTCTTAAATTTAGTGAGTAAAATTAATCTATGCTTTACAACGTTAGCCATGTGTGTAACGCCGTTAGCAATGTGTGCAAACGGAGTTAATAAAGTGATGGATGGTAAACTATGTTGAAATTTCAATAAATAATGAGTTATATTTCAAAGTATAGTGAGTTAATAGTTACAATTTGAAAGTTCAATAATTATTTATTAAATTTACCCATAGTTAGAATGTGTAGCTAGCTATATAGGTAGGAAAATTTCTATTTTCCATTTTATTTTTATTATTTTTACTATTTTTTAGAATTTTTTTTTGTTTTTATTTAAAAGTTAAGGATAAAAATCTTGTAGAGGACCTTATGAGTGAATTTATGAAAATTTAAAGACCAACAGCGTCAAAGAAAAGGTTTAGAGACTCAACTGATAGAAATTTGTAAAGGTTGGGGACTATTCGTGAAATTAACCCGTTTTCCTTCCCCTTTCTCAGGTCTCACCGTCTCAGTTGAAAAAATATGGGAGGGTGAGACGCGCCTATTTTTGCGCGAAACACTGGCTATGGGCTGTCTCTCTCACATTCTTTTACCTGTCTTTTTCTCCTCACATTTGATTTGGGGTCCTGCCTACACGTTCTATTTAGAGAATTTTCGTAATTAGTCGTTCTTTTTCTTCTTTGAACCTAATCCAATGGATTCTTTATTGATTAGAATCAAAAGGAGGATAAATCAGAAAGAGAGCATCGAAGGATACAACTAGGGAGAGGCTTTTGCCTTTCCTTAATGGTTGTTCCTTTCTGGAAGATTATAGATTACATTCATAAACAAGTGTAGTTTTGAAATATATTTTATGGGCATTATGGCTTTGAGTCGGATTATTAAGTGTGGCTTGATTCTGGTTGCCTCGCTCTTCCTCTTCACTGGCCTTGCGTCCTCCACTTCCATTTCTGGTTCGTTTCTGGTATCTAATTTCATGTGATTTATTTATTTGCTTCAATTCTGAAAATTGGGTTTAATCGTTTGCTGTGTCATTTTTGTTTGATGCAGAGGGTATTTTTGCTTCCCAAATTGCCATTGAAAGGAGGCTCCTTCAGGCCAGAAAACGTAATAATTCCTTACCTCCTTTTATCTTAATTCCTTCTTGTCTTTACTTGGATCTGTGTTTTCCCCGGAATACAGTTTCTGCACATCTGTAATTCCGGGCTTCCCGTGTCTAATGCATAGAATATTGTCAATGGAACTTAAAATTCACATCAACGTATCATGAATTTGCAATTTCTTTTTGGTATGATTCCAAAAGATTCAAATGCTTGTGTTGCAATTCCTTTCTAGTGCCAATGGTTGCAGGCTTCCTGTGGCGAATGCTTAGAATATTCTGAATGGGAACTTAAATTGACATGAAACCATCATCAATTTGCATACTATGTTGCATGGTTCCAAAAGATTCAAATGAAGGAATGGTAAGACATGGTAGATGATATCAACGAGGAAGATAATATTCATTTTCTTAGCAACGCGATGCCACAGAGTATGAGATGGTGTTAAACCTGATAAAGATAGATAGTGCGAATAATGTCATTTACCATCTATTTTCTACTATCTATAAAGTCCATTCCAAAAAACTTCTATCCAGTCTAATATGTGGTACCAAATGTGCCCTTAATGGTGTTGTTTTGTTTTTTGGGCTGGTGATGCTAAGTAGGATTTTGTTCTTAATCCAGTTTGATTCTATTAGTAGTAGAACTAATATGAGAAACACTTATTTACTATATTTTGAGAGAAAATAATCAAAATTTGGTTTTATTCTCAAGAACATTGCATCATCATTTGAATTCTCACTCTTTCTCTTCACCAAGGACTGTTCATTGATATGTGTTCTGCTTTTTGATTTTGTAGCTTGTACTATTGACTTTGAGCATCAGAACTACACTATAATCACCAACAAGTGTAAAGGGCCACGATACACAGCCGAGCTATGCTGTACTGCTTTTAAAGAATTTGCCTGTCCTTTCGTTGATCAAGTTAACGACGCGACAACTGATTGTGCTCGAACCATGTTCAGCTACATTAGCCTTTACGGGAAGTATCCACCTGGCCTATTTGCCAATGAGTGCAAGGAATCAAAGAGTGGACTGGAATGCCCTGTATCTCCACAGTCATCAGAGGAAGCTAGCGCCGGAAAGCTAATATGTAACCTGTTTCCAGCAACAGCTTCTTTTGTGCTCCTGTTGTACTTTATGTAAACCTCCACTTATATTGACTTCACTTCTTTCAACACACTATATCCCCATTCTTTCAAATCATATATTTATTTTAATCGAGGTTTTCGATGGTTCCTTTTAACTCCTCTATCAAGAACACTCAAACTCATTTCATTGTGTAACAGCATTTTCTGGGGAATCAGATTAGTTCTTTCACCCCACAACTCATATATGCACCGATATACATTCATCCAACATTACTTTATGATCTTTGATTTCGGTTTATTCGGGTGTCGTGTGTGATTGATAACTCTTGCACACTTCGGGCTCCTGCTCGCCAAACCTGATGATTTATGAACCATGCTGCATTGTAGACCCTGAAAGAAAAACGGGCAAATGATAAAAATCTCCATTATAATAATTTTCCCCCAAAATTGTCCTTGATCAAATTTGATAAATGAGTTATTAGTAGCCCCCTTGGTCAAATATCGTATGGAAAGCCATTATCCCGTTCCCGTCGATTTGAGGTACTGCCAAACATTTCATTAGCAAGCGGCGCATGATAAAAATCGCGCACATATGTATGTTTTTGTATAACCACAACTACTCCTAAGCCAAATAACACAATTGTACAAGTAAAATCGAGACTATAAAAAAAATAAAAATAAAATTTAAACAATAAATGATACTGAATCATAAAAATTATCTAATGTCAACTGCGGGACTCACTTTTAAAAAGGGTAAATTTCACATGTAGTCTCCAACCTTTACATTTAGTGTGAATATCAGCTAGGTTTTCAACTTTTTTTTCCCCAATAATATACATCTTTAACTATTCATGAATTCACATGTAAGGTCCTCATTGACGAATTCCGTTAAAAATCTCAATAAAATTATCTTTATGTCAGTATTTCTTTAAATTAAAAAAATATATTTAAAAAATTAAAAAATACTATAAAAATTAAAAGGAAAATCACAACCCCCAACCCACCCTCAAACACACACACACACACTTGGCTGGAGGAAATGACAACATTTTCACGTCGAAAAAGGGGAGGTGTGGTGGTGGGGATTCCCCCTTTGATGTCAAAAATGGCAGAAGAATGTTGTCGCGAATGGCAACCCTTTGCTATCATTTTTGGCAGCTAATAAGGAGGTGGGCGAATCTCCGTGTGCTGTTGCCAGGATGAGGGGGTGATTCTTCCCCTTTCATATGCTGGGAATAGTAGACGAAAAGAGGGAGCTGGGTTTCTTTTCACCTTTTGTATTATTTTCTTATTTTTTCACTTTCTTGTTTTTTAGTTTAAAGAAATAAGGGCATAAAGGTGATCTAAATGGAGATTTAATGGAATTATTAACAGAATCCGCCAAGAGAGACTTTATGTGTGAATTCATGAAAAGTTAAAGACTCACGATGTAAACAAAAAGTTGGGGCTTATCTCATATGAAATACAAAGACTCGATCATGAATGGCTGACACTACTCACTAGCGAGATTTTTTATTGAACCAAACCCAATTAGATTTCTCAAATCAATATATATATGTGTGTGTATATATATATATATATATTAAATGATAGTTTGTTAGGCGCAATTACAATTTCATCTGGTGCAATTAGAAAATATTTCCGCCTAAACTCCATCAGGCACAATTGCATATAACGTCATACCACACTAGCTGTCATTTTTAGTTAAAAAATTATTACAAATATAATAGTGAATTATTAAACTCGTGACTTAAATGTTAATAGTAACATACTTTTAAACTATTATGCTAACTCTTTCATTTGTTAATAATTTTTATTTATATATTACTGTTCTCGCGCGTTTTTACTTAAAGAAAATATTAAATTGTTAATAATTGTTTGTCTCTAGTGTCTAAATTTATAAACATAAAAAATTAGATTTATGGAAGAAATAAAGAATTAATTTAACCAATATTATAATTTCCTACGAAAAGTAGAATTGATAACAGACATTCCCCGATCCAGTTATATTCCTGAATAAACAAGAATATGAATATTTTTCTTTTTCTTTTATTTGAATATTAATTAACTTCCTCCAATATTAATTTTCCCAATTGAGAAGAAGAATATTATTTTGTATTGCTATCTTGAAGTTTATTTTCTTGATATTCAAAAATTCCTACAAAAATCATGCTTTATTTTAGGCTTATAGTTACAAAATGAATAAATTATAGTATTTAAAGAGTTTAACGATATATCTATTTAATTAATTAAATATTCAATTTAATTAACACAATTTATTTAAAAAATAAAAGTCCTCAAATGAAATTTATTATCCGATAAATATGGGTTCAAATAAGTTCATCATTCCTATTTATTTCTATTGTTTTATTATTATTTGACGAACACGGGTTATCAATTATGTTTCTTATTCATGTTAATTTAATTTCATTGTTTTATGAATTATAAACTACAAATATTTTAATGATAACGATACATATTCATCATCGCATAATCAAATTTATCTACAATTTAAACAATTAAATGATGATAAATATGTGTTAGTTATCTATATATTAATTAAAGGAAATTAGTCGGTGGTACATTTGTACAGCAGTTTTCCCTCCAAAAGTTTGTTACCAGGGTCTTTTTCGATATTTTATATTATATTGCAGTAACTCTGCCGGTCTTATGAATTTTTAAATTTTTTATTCTCTTCTTTCTTATCCATTTAATAACTAATATATAATTATCATCATTTAATTTTTTAAATTGTAGATAAATTTAATTATCTAATTAACTGACTAATGGATAAGTGTCGATATATTCTCAAATTTCATAGTTTATAATTAATATAAATTAAACATATATATTTTTAGTTTAAGTTAATTGAAAATTATAATTGTACATTTTTCTTAATTTTTTTGGTATGAATATTAATAATTATAAGTAATTTTCCTTAAAAAACATATGATTATTTTTATGTATTATTAATTTATATAATTTTTTATGTTGTCTGGCTTTCTTGATTTCAGATAAAAAATATTTTTAGAGTATATTATTTAGCAAAATTATGATTTATTTCGTACAGTATTATTTATCTAAATTAGTGTAAAAAATAAAATTATATCTATTTGTGTTAACGATGACAATCGAGTTAAAATTTACTGTAAATTATAGTTATCTTAACATGATAATAACAAATTTACATTATTATTTGGTTAACATAACATTATAAAATTTCACTTAGATAACAAATTATAGTTTTCATTTAGATTTTGTTAAATTTTAATTAGGGATTTCGACGCTAACAAATTATCTTAGCGACTTTGGGTTTTTAAATGTTAATAATGATTTTTCTTTTGCAAATTATAATATAAATTATATTTTTATTTTTTTTGGGTTTTTCAATTAATTTTTAATGGAATTGTTAAAAATATTCTCCTTTTTAACGCATTTTAGACATATATTATATGTTTCTTTAAGGTTACACATTCATTATTTTATTCTTATATTTTAGTTAATGGGTTTGATATAATATATTAATTGTTTAAATTATTTTTTTCTTATTTTATTTGAGTTCTTACTATGTATTATAATCTACACATAGGTGTGAAAATTGTCTGTGTAATTTGGTGGTCGGATGAAATTTGGTGCTCTTATGGGTACACTTATGTAGGTATATATTTTTCAATATTTCTAAAGTTTTTTTTATTTTCTTTTTATGTGCATATAAGTGTTGAAATTTGTTTTTTCTTTTTTTGAGATACATGTCTTATACTCTTATTACTTGGTTGGATGAATAGATTGTATTGAGTTAAATAATGCTCTCAATGTGATTGACAAGTTGCACAAGAGCTAAAACTTCAACTATATTTGGTAGATGGTGTGTTCTATCTAAAATAAACTTTACAATATATATGTTCACAATGTTTGGCTACCAATTAAAAATATCTCAAATTTATCAACCAATTTACATTTCAATTTTTGGACACATGACAACACTACATTTGACCACATATTTGATTTGACTTGAACTCTTAAATCATTTTAATCATCACCTCCACATGACACAATCAAATCTCGACACCGATACGAAATCTAAATTTTTAATCCATTTAAAAACACATCTAAATTTAAATGGTTACCAAAATATACACTGTAGTTGTTACGTTTTGAAGGAAAATTGTAATTGTCCTTTTTTTTTTTATATATTTTTTGTAGTTATGATGTGTCTTAAACTTATGATAGTCAATAAGAGTCTACATATTAGTTTTCTTGTAATAGTTGTAGCTATGTATACTTGTAATTTTTATTGTAATGTATTTTAGGCCTATTCATTTATCTAATGGATGGTATTTTTATTGATTTGAATTTCACAATGATGTATATAAAGTGAGTAAGGATTATTTTTATCAACTCTCTCCACCCATTTTTGCCTCTTATACTTTTTCTTCTTTTTATTATAATGGTTTTTTTCTTTTATGTTAATTACATTTATGTTACAGAACTCAGATGTAGATTAATTAATTTGTAAAAAATCCAATACCTTTGCATTTATAATAATCTCTTTATTTGACTATTTACTTTCCTACCTCCTATGCCTTTGCAAAATTTCTAGGGAGAGTAGTACGCTTCCCTTAGGGAGAGTACACTCCCCCCATGGCACCCCTTAATTAGTGAAAATCAGGGAGGCCCCCTGATCCACACAGAAGAGTAGGGAGAGTACTCCTTTCCATAGAAACATTTAATGCCTTTGTGCTAAATCTTTTTATCTTTAAAAAAAAAGAAAGAAAAAGGAAAGAATGTATATTTATTAATTAATCATACATAATAAAAGAAAATAATATACACAAGTTGGTATTTTAATCTATTAAAAAAATGAAGAATTCGTGTAATTATATCAAGTTGCAATAGTATTAGTTTAAAAATTAGTTTTTTTAAATTAGATATTGATTATAAATCTAAATTTAATTATATACTATTATTCTAAAGTAAAAATAATTGATTGTATTTATTTTTACATATATAAAGGGATTGTAAGCTTGAAGAATCCCTCGATCAAGAGCGTGAGAATTTAACGTACCATGATGGTCTTGATGATTATTATTTATAACGATAATACCTTATTAGTAAAGTGATCGCAACATCAAGTTCAATATAATCATTTCGTTAGATTATGATTCTTTATGGATAATAGAAAATTATTTAAGTTTTCGTGTTTAGATTTATATTTATAATCTGAGATGGTTTTTTTCCGTGCAACTTACGGGTAAAAATCTAGTTAAATTAAATAGTGAATTTTATTTGAAAAAATTGTATGGATCTGGTAAAAGAAAATAAAAATTGAAAAAATTAAGAATACTACATGAGTCACCGCTATAGGAAATAAAATGTCAAGAAAAACCTTATTACCAGACTTTTTAATAAAAAATTACTATACAAAGATACTACAAACTAATTTACTTATAGATATATCTTATCTTAACAATATAAAAGAGCCAGTAGTGGACTCCACCATCGTCTCGTCGCTATTTTGTCGTTTAGTTCTCTCTCTCTTTCATTTTTTTTTTTTTTTTTTGGGTGGGTTTTGGTCATTACTTTTCCAAGTTCCACGCAAGCCCCACTCTGTTTTGTCTTTGACCATACCACTACTAGTACGCTCGTTCTCTTCCTCGTAATTTCCAAAGGATTGTTTCGCCCCTTTAATACGCAATCACCTCTCCTCCTATCTTTCTCTATGATGATTATGATTCACGTCACTTTTTCTGTGATGATGTTGCTTCCTGTTTTACGTTTCTTCTTCTCCTTGTTCTGTTACATTTTTCCCCTTATGATATTGGGGTTTTTGTTCAGGGATCTGATCACTAAAGAACTGGCCGATTGTTGTGAAGTTTTTAGATGGTTGTGCGTAACTGGCATAGGGACTTCATTGTTCCGGTCGATTAGGGTGCAATTTGTTGTCAAAAAAAATTAACGGGTTTTGGGGAGTATCGTCTTCTTTTTGTACTGCGGTGATTTTCTCTCATGCTTGGCATCGGCGGTTGCCATTGCTGCTCTTTTTCTCTTGCCACTTGCGCAAGGTAAGAAATTTTTTGAGTATTTATGTCTGATCTAGTTTATTTTTGCTGTGTATTTTTACCCTTTTTTGCTAGCTTATTCTTTGTAATTGTTGTTGATTGGTGGAGAGGAGTTGGACGTTCTTGCTGTGGATGACAGCATTGTGGGTCGGAAGGTGATTGAGTGGTTGTTGAAGATTTCTTGTTGCAAAGATTTGGTGATTCTTGCTTGTTGGGGGATGTTCGTTTCTTATCGGTATTTTTTTTCCTTTATTTTTTGTTAAGATTGATTGAATTTGTAATTGCAGTTGCTGCTGTGGAGAGTGCAAAGAGGACTCTGCCGTACTTGTGGTTGGATGGAGAGAGAACTCTGGTCGGATTTGGTGTAAGCAAAAATTAAAATTTCATGCTTTTTCTTAGTCAAAATGTTCATGGGTTATTGGGGAAATTTAAAGAATATGAAATTTTGGCTTCAGAGTTTCATTTTCCTAAAAATTTTGAGATTCTAAATTGAGTTTATAGTATGTTCTATTTTATGGCATGTTTCTTGGAGGATATGATGCAGCAACATACTATATAAAAGGGTTACCATTTGAGTGAATACTGATTGTCTTTTATCTTTGAAATATAGAGATTGAAGGAGAATTTAATAATGACATCCTATTTAATGCCAGGAATGACAGATATGAGCTCCTCACAAGGACAAAGGTTGGTGATCTTTCTTATGTGATTGTAAAATATGTTACGTTGTGTTTGAAAATGCTTTGATGTAAATAATAGCTGATTTTTTTTCCTTGGATTCTGGAATTTATTTTCTATTTTTACACCTCATCCCACTGTTAAAAGTATATGATAGATGCCATTTCAAATAGTTTTGCTCAATGGATATGGATTATATGGGAACATTGTCATTGTTGATAAGAGCTTCCATTGAAATTTAAAAGTATCCTTCCCGTGTTTAATTCCAAAGATAAAATCTCAAGTAGAGATTGTTCGCTTTCCGGACTTTAGATTGAATTGAATGACTTAACTTGAAGATAATATTTAGGTTGAGTAGTCTCTCTATTACTCCCTTACTATCCAAAAAAAATATAAAAATAAAAAACCGCCGCCACCAAAAAAAAAAAAAAAAATGGAGAAAAAGGCTTCAAACGTTTTTCTTCGAATGCTGATATACCATAAAACGAGATCCATTTTGCTTTAATCTTATACTTTTTCCAGCCAAATGTCACAAGAAAAATGCTGCAAGAGCAGCTATTGTATTACCTGTTTTTGAACCATCATTGGTCTCCACTTGCCAGTGTACAAATTTAAATTTAAGCACCATTACTAGCATATCTGAAATCAAAGGATGAAATGCTAGCAAGAGAATCCATTATAAGAAAGTAACTGAAGCAGAATCTTCTGACCAACAAAAAGCTATAAAACATAGATAATCACGACCAGTCAACCACACCCAGTAGAGTAATCATCTTAAAACATGGAGTCAAATCGTGGCTTGTTTCCCATGACCATTTCTTCCGTGAGTCTGAATTCACATGTACCAAGGCGAAAACTTCTCAAAATCTTGTGGTTAACGAAATTGAAAATGATGTTCGTCATCAATTAAGTCAGTCATTGCTTTATATGCCCGTACACAGACTTTTATCTTTAATTCACTTTGAAATGCATGTTACTTTCTTTCAATTGCATATTTATGGATATCATATCCTAAGTCACTTTAATCAATGGTTTGGACTGTGCAGTATGACGGTGAGAGACAACTCTGGTGAGGAATCTGATAGAAGTGTTGAAGAGAGACCAAAGAAGTCATCGCCATATTTGTTTATCGTCCTAAGAGATTAAGGTTGTTTTCTTGTTGATTGATAATTCTTATTTGTTTAAGCTTGAGCATAGCAAGAAAAGAGTAGCACAATGCCGCCAAATCTCCTGATACAGAGAAGAAACAAAGGCAAAAACAACTTGACTGAAAAACTGGCTATCTTATTATTCTGTTATGGTCTTTTATTCATGTTAGATTCAGTAGTAGTGATTGCTCATGGCTTGTCTTCAGTGGAAAGAAAATTGTGAGAAGTTGATCAGTTTAGTCTGATAAAAACATGCGCCCGATGTAATAGTATAAATTGCTTACAAATTTTTAAAATTGGATCTTTTTATTAGTATTTCCATTATTTGAAAGACATTTTGGACTGATCATACATAATAACTTCTGTGTTTTGTTTGCACAAATGGCAAGAAAGATGGCTATCATGTTGCTACGCCCCACCCCGGTATACAGGTTGAAAAAGCTTCTGTTAACAAACACATTCCGAAATTAGCTGGATCCCACACCAGCAAGAGCTACAATAGGGTAATTTTGGAAGCCATTATTTCTAGCTAAGATATAAAAATGAAATCAAGTGATTAGAATTATGTTTGAACTTCTAGAAAACTTGAAGAATTTATTTATTTCTAGAAAATTATTGGTTTTAATAAAATTTTTGATTTATTTGTGACATTGTTAGAATTTTGCTTGATGGCTAAGTATAGTTCAATTATGATGCTGTTAGCTAATTTCTTGTTGCGCCTAGGTTGACATATTTTATTTTTTTATTGCTTTGGGGATCTCAACAAGCCTCTGCAACTTTATGCTATAAAGAAAAAAATTCAGACAGCATTGATTTTTATTTGTAAATCTGTAATTGTTGAAGTAATACAGGATCTATGTTAAATTTCTTATTTATGTGATTGTTTCTTATTATTATTATTTTTAATTCCATTTGACAGAAAATACCACATGACTTTTTAACTGGTGAAGAGCTCCAGGCCGCATTAGAGGATTATATCCAGCCTCTTCTTACCAAAATATTTATTTTTATTTTTGTTTTCTATTTTGAATTTTTGATTTGTCTTCAGAGCTTTCTTTTCTTCTCATAAAATCAATTAAAACAATCATTTGATGAGTTGCTTTTGCACATGTGGAAGTCAAAGATAGTTCTTTTGTTGCTAAGATCAGAAACTGAGTAAAATGACGAACCCAAGTGGTTCTTTGCCTTCGTCCTTTTATTTTGAGGTGTGTGTTTATCATGAAGTACTTTTGGAATTAAATATTTCGAATTTGAGTGCTCATAAAAAAACTTATCAAACATTTTAAATTAGAATTGAGTATATTATATTTAGTTATTCAATTATGCAATTTGAGAATTGGTTTGTTCTCATAGAAAAAGGAAAATAAGAAACAGCAATTGCATTATTTTGTCAATTGATGGCATAATCAATTAATATCACGAGCATATAGCTTCAAATGCTAATCAATGTCAAGTTGATCTAGTGAGTTATTTTCTTTTCTCCGAGAAAAGACAAATGATAGGATGGACGAGGTGATGAGGCTTGAGTTTTCTGGTTATTTGTTTTTTTATGTTATATTAATTGCAACGGTATTTATTAGGTAAGACTATGTTCACAAAAGCTTCTTAGATCTTACTTGTTGTCAAGTTTTCAAGTAGATTAGAAGTTTGGCATGTGAAAGTAGTGGTGTCAACTTAGAATTAGCAGTTTTTATATGACAAAAAGGGGGTGAAAGAAAGAAATAAATAAAGAATTCTGCCTTTTTGATGAATTTTGAGGTAGCAAAATGGATGTGAAAATAACTATTACTGTAGTACCAATGCTGTGAGCTCTCTACTTCTCAACTACTTCAACAGTTTACATCTACTCTTGTACTAAATTTGTCTTGAAAAGGTGCAAGATGCGTTCATTAGTATCAACTCAGAAGTCTCATATCAAATGAATTTCAAGTAGTCAAGACAATTCTTTTCTCCACTCCATTTGAGTCTTGGATTCATGATTAGAATGCCAGATAATTGAAAGACCCAAATTGTGTTTTGTTATTTTTTTTTTTTTAAAAAAAAAAGGGTCTTTTGATTTTTTTTTTTTTGTCAAATTATGTTCAGGAACTAACCATTTCAACCACATGAGATCTAGAGTTATTTGGATAAAGCTTGCTTTGCATGTTTTGAAATTATGGCTCCAGTTTATAAGGTGCTTGATTTGATTGTGATCTGAGTAACTCAAGTAGGTTATCTTGGTTGTTCTTACCTCAGTCGGTTCTTGAGTTTCCAGTGTGTGTGGTTTTTGAAATGTTTTTATGTATATTTGTATTGTTGTGCTGGTGTACGCTTATGATTAACTAAGTCGTAATTATGAAGTCATTATTTTTTTATTTCCCCCTTTTAGTTTAATTGTATATATGATCTTATTTATAGTGAGGAGAACTTGTCTCCTTCTGATCCCTTTAATGATGTTAACACAGCCAGAAAATCATAAGATTGTTTGCGGTTTCTGTATTTTGCAATCTGTTCTAACGGCACATGTGGAATTGAAGTTCAAATCTTAAAAAGTTACATTTGAACATCAATTCTACCAGAATGTTAAGTGATATTGGACTAGAAAATATCTATAAATTTGACTATTGGCTCATCTTATTGTTTATTATATATATGAACATAAGGCTCCCCCACCTCCCCCGGGGGAGGGTGTTTTTCTGGTAATATGACGTATATTTTGGTGACTTGAACGATTCTTAATGAATAACACTTTTGATTTTTACATGTACATGTCTAAATGCAAATTGATGGCGTCGCTATTACGTTATTTTGCAGTTTCTTATGTTCTTGTTCTTTCTATGCAGCCCTTGGTGTCTGCTCATGAGAACCAGTTTATATGCTTTGGGATTTGCAAATTATAGTAATTTCTATTTTGATAGTGCAAAAGTGTGTGATGCTGCATGTAGGCTTGAAAAAAAAATGGTGTGTGATGCAAAGCTTTTAGAATTGTTGGACCTCTTTGTCTGTGGAATAGTTTCAGTTGCTGCATTTTCAATGAAGCGTTATAATGGAACTTAATGATGTTAGGTAATCTATCAATTGTTGAAATTGGGGTGGGTGTGCTTGTATCATTTACTTTCTTCTAAAGTATTTGACGAGGATTAAGATTTGAGTATTGGACTTGTTAATGAATGATGATTGTTGGAGGGTTATTAATTGTAGAATTTCATTAAAGTTGGAAGTAAAATCTGATTTTGTTACTATTATACCCTTTTTTAGGTTGTTGGGGGTGGGGGGGGGGTTGGAAAAGAGGTTTGTTAAGCTAATGGCAGTGGCTCAATGGGTGAATAACATAGAAAATTGATTTCTTGTACCGTCTTACTTATACAAGTGACATGTAATATTTGTACGGGGAGTCTTAATGTTCAAATCATCATGGCTACAGCTCCAAATTAACATCATCAACAATGCGTGCAATGCACATGGTAACCCGTGTGTGTGTGTATATATATATGTGTTACTTTTTAAGGGTTATATTTGTTATCTTTTAGACTAAAATAGTAATGTGATATTATATATAGGTATTTGTATAAAATAAAGTACGAGCTGATTAAAAATGTATGTGAGGAAACGAGATATTATTTGGTTAAAAAGGTAAGTCAAGAAGGTACTTTTTTATGAGTATGAAAATTTTTATATGAATGGGTATCGAGTGAATACGAGTATGTACATACTCATATGTATTACTAGACTGCTAACTAATAGTATTAAATAAGTTACATGTTATACACGTAAAAAATAGTAAAATATTAATCGAGTGTATGAATGGGTAACTATTAGTATATTATTAATAAAATGTTAATTTAACGCGTCAAATGCTAATTCAAAACTGTATATTTACTGCTTTTGTTATGCAAATTCAATGGCACGTATTTGTTGAATATTTTATCATTTATTATTATTGAATTTTTTTTTAGAGTTAGTCTTCTTATACAACGTATAGGTGAGATGCTAGACTCATAGTTGCTATAGTTGATTGTAATTTAATTATTACAATTTTATATAGGTTCGACCTGTGAACTTAAATGACGTATTTAAAGTGGACGCAAAATTAAAGATTCAATTATACAATTAAAATTATGCTCAATACTTAAACATTTTACTACAAATATTCAGTAATGATTTGTGATTCGCATGTCAATTCGTAATTATATACAATGCAACGGGTCTATTATACTTTGTTTATGACAAATTGTTTAAAAAACAGATCGGAACGTTAATTTTGATACAAATGTATATTATAATTCTAACGATCGTCATTATAAAGTCATGTTATTTTTTTAAGAATTATACTTGTTATTTGTTAGACTAAAATAACAACGTGATATTATGTACTTGTACAAAATAAAACAAAGCATTACTCAGTTAAAAAGGTATGTAGGGAAACGAGGCATTATTCAATTAAAAGGGGTATGTCGAATGTAATTTCTTATACAGGTATGAAAATTTTTATCTGAACGGGAATTGAATAAATATGGGTTGTACGTTACATGTCTGATACATATTATAAGATTGTTAACTAATAATATTAAATAAGTTAAATGATTTAAGAGTAAAATATAGTAAAATATTAATCGAGTACATAAAAAGGCAACTATTAATATGTTATTAATAAAACTAGTTGTATACCCCGTGTGTTGCACAGAATAGAATAATTAGCAAAAAAATGACAGTAATTTGAAAACTAAATAATTATAATTTTATTGCACACGACTCGTTCATATGCATATGGTACTAATATATAAAAATAGAATAAAGTTGAAACGAACAATAATTTTACTTGTAATAGAGCTAATTAAATTGTCACTCTTAGAACAATAATCTTAAGTAATAAAAATGAGAATGCGAAATTTTAACAAAATTAATTTCATGTTGAGTATAGAAATTAAGAAACCATGAAAAGAGATGGCATGAAATTTATACAATTTCAGAATTACGTAGAACTACATCCTTAGTTAATAGGGAGTGAATGATATTCATTTATTATAATGAATTATTTTTCACATTCATTCCTTATCATATGTTCTTAGAATTTTTTTTTTTTTTTTTTGCATTTCCTCATCACTGTTTACTGAGTCTAACTCTAAAAAATCTAAAGTACACAGTCTCCTACCGCAAAAGACCAAAAAGAAGTAATATTATAACAAACGATAAATTCTATATAATTTACCATCTACTCCTAAAATTAATTTTCAACCACTTTTCATCCTAAAAAGAATTAAAAGATTTTTTTTATTTTTGTTATACATCATTATCATCAAATATTATTACTATCGTATCCATTCAAATTAAATTTTTGCCAACATATACGTTTTCTGAAAAAAAAACAAATAATAAATCAAGTAATATATTAAACATACAGTCATAGGTTTTATGACGCGTATTTTATCATATTGAATTAAGATAAAAGTTTTGAAATTAATTTAATTTTACTTTATTATTATATCATCAATCTTGTGACTAGGCACTTTATCGAGATAAGAAGGAATTCCAATAACACAATACTTGAAATTTGTCTATCAATGTCAGAAACTAATGGAATATGTATATAGAATAGAAAAATATATAAATTTTCATATATTATTATAAAATAAAATGATCGTAAAATATAATAAATAGATAAGTGTTACTTTCTTTTTAGACATAACGAATAAGTATTACTATTATTATAATAAAATAAAATATAAATATAAATATAAATGTAAAAAAAAAAAGCATATAAAAACAGGATAGTGATTTTAGTGGGAAAAATTATATATGATCACTATCATACTTTAATATATATAAGATATTAATTTAATGCGTTTAGTACTTGTATATTTATTAATTTTGTTATGCAAATCTGATGACACGTATATGTGCAATGTATGTGTGATATTTCTTTTGATTCCGCGTTGGCAATGAAATTAGTGTTGTATGATATTTTTAGGTATCTAGGTATCTTGTCTTTTAAGAGACTTTGTTTGTTGTAATTAGTAACTATTATATTTTATTTTCATTTTAAGCATTTCATTTAAGGTAGGTACAGGTACAATATAAAGTATAGTATTATTTACTCTTACAATACGACAATGCAATATATACATGAATAAAATGAGTGCTATTTGAATTTTTTGGGTTTTTTTTTTTGTATTAGCTTAATCCAATTAACTATATTATCTTTTAATATTCTTGCTAGCTGTATTCACAACTTGAGTTTTGCTATCAAAATTTATTGTCAAGATGAATTATATGAATCTCTTTTATGTTATCAATTATCTGAGATATTTTTTATTTCCATTCTTACTAAGAAAAAAAATATAAATTATGACAACATTAATTATATCGAATGTCACTGAATTTTTACCTTACTTACAAATGGATAAATAATATTTAGCTATCAATAATTAAATCAAGAACTTTAATTGAATAGGGATTAGGTCTCTCCACTTTAGTTATCAACAATTACATCACCAAAGTTATACATAGTTATAAGCAAGTCATTTTGTTAAGGCTATATTGTTACCTTGTCATCATCAAATTATAGTCTTAAATAATAAGAAAATGATTATGTTAAATGATACATTTTACTGAAGATGAAGAGAAAAAGTAAGAAAATAATTTTAGGGTTTACAAAACATTTAACGTCTATCTTGACATATAATTTTAAGTAAATTTTAACTGATTGTTATGTATCACAGAGATGGTCATGTTATTATTTCATCATATTCTAACAATGACTTCTACTGAAAATCTTTACAAATCTAATTTTTAAATGTAATACGATACTTTAAAATTTTCAGCCATACGTCAAAGTTAAATATCAGTATTCTTGAAAAATTGTTACGGAATTTTTTTCATTTGACTACGGACTTGTTTGGTTCCATTTATTTTTGTCATTTATAAATTTACCTACCATGATTTAACTATTGATTTGACAATTACTCAATAATCACCACACATTTCAAACTTCAATTAAATCTCCACCACTATACAAGCTCTACATTGTATAGTGGAGCGAGACTTATAATCTCAAAATATCAAGTTCACATCATTTAGGTAAAAATTTTATTTGAATCATATGTAAGTTACAAATTTTTTTATTGTAAGAAAGATTTTGATACTATTTGTATATTATATATAAAAGTAAAAGAGTGACGAGTGGGCCACCGTTCTATTTGCCGCCCAGATAAATTCAAGAAGTATTTGGTAATTTTATCCTTCATTTAAGTTGACAGCAAACCAACTGTGTGTTCCCTTCATTTTAATTGAAGGGGCCCTTCCGCCAGTGAGAGCACATTGAGGAAGGCAAAACGCGTGGATTATTGGAGAAGTTTTGTGCTTTCTTTTAATTTCCGACACGTCTCTAATCCTTTTCTTGTTTAATTTTTTTTTTTTTTAATTTTAAATATATTTTTTTTTAAGGTTAAAGCAATCTTTTTTCAAAACAAATCTTATGTACCATCTAGCAAGTACACGAAACAACCAAGAAAAGAAGATTGAGACTGGAGTGCTGAAAAAGGCCATGCAACAATCATCCCAACGCGTCTCTTATCTTATATCAATAAGTTTTCCCCCTATTTTTTTGCGGTCCGGTTTCAAGCCAAAGAGAAGAAGAAGATTAGGAGATTTTCAAGCCGATGATCAACAAGTTCCTTTAGATTTTTTGAGATTTAGACAAGTATTCATTAAAATTGCTCCTGATGCGCTTTTACTTCTGAAATCCAAAACCTAATTGATGAAGTGATTGAAATTTGTTTTGTTTAACGACACTTTTTAGCTGTGGGTTTTCTACAGGTTCATCAATTCTTCCTTCCTTTCTTTTCCGGTATAGTATTTGTTTAGTTGTTCTCTGATTGTGGCATAAAATAGACATCGGAGTTAGAAAACCAATAATCATCGGTGCCTTATCGCTATCTCCTCTTTAAGATATCAATTTCATCGGTACATATTTATTCCTCAGCTTCATGAATATTTTACGGATTTTATTTGTAGTTCTCAATGCTTTTATCTTTTTTCCTGTTATGAAATTGGATATGATTTGTGTTTAAATTTGTCATGATTAAGTTTTTGGGTGGTTCTTTTACTGGGATTTGTAGATCATTTGTTAAGTTTGTTATTTCGTAATGTTTCTCTTGGTTGAATTATAATTTCATTCTTTGTAAGATCTCTGTTGGTTTTTCTTTTATGTTGCTGAGATCAAGATAAATATTTGAGTTTTTTTTTTACTCTAAATTCAACGTTCCTTAAGCATTCTATTGATTGTTTGTGTATTGGGAATTTTTTATTTACCAAGATGGACTATTATTTTCGTGGCATTATTATCATGGGTTAAAGGATGCATCATTTGTTGCTAATTGAGTATATTATGATTTCATAAATATTATCTTAAAAAGGCTAATCTCATTTTCTTTTCTTCTCATGCATACTGTTTAAGAATTACAAGTAGTGTAGAATTTTAAGAAAGTTAATTAATATATATTATCATTTTCCATTTTTTGTTATACAACTCCCATTCGTTGTGTCAATGTAGATAGGGGAGAAACAATATAAACATGGGTTTCTTATCTAAAGGTTTCATGCTAGACTTTTAGGGGATCAATATAAACAGGGGTTTCTTATCTATAATTCCATTGAAATGTTTTGTTATTTGATAAGCCCTAATTATACCATGGAAATTGATGCTTAAGAAGACGTCATTTGAAATTATCATAATGCGGTGCAATAAAGGGTATTACTATGTGGAGACTACAAAATCAAGAGGTAATGGATAAAACATTTGGACGGTTGCCTCTTCTCATTTTCTTAGATTTTTTGTGATATGATAACCTTGAAATTATATTAATGTTGATTTGCTTCTGAGGCTTCACCCTGTTGCATCTCTTTTTCTTTGATTTTTGTAATATGTGATGCATTAAACTTATATGCTTTGGTTGGATATGAACTAAAGAGCGAGAAATGCTTGCAAAACATAAATTAACGTGGATAAACAAATGCTAGAAAACCTGGATACATAAATACTTGCAGATGTAAATTATCATACTACACATCAATAAATGCGGAAATAGAGGAATTATCATGCCAGGTATTGCATCAATTAATGGAAACGGAGAGCTTACTATTTTATTTATTTGCAATTTTGAGATTATACCATAAATGAAGATTACAATTTTAATACACTATCGAATGTGTTGTATAAAAATTAATACACTATCAATTTTAATACACAATTTTAATGGGCTGCTGCAATGGTAGTCTTTCTCTGAAATGACAATATGCATATGTTGGCATAAAAATTTTAAAAAAATTGCATATTCATACATAGAAATCACAGTTTTTGATTAATGTTCTTTGTGCTCATGCTTATATTGTTTGATTAATTTTTTTTTTTTTTTTTTGGCTCATGGTTCTATTGTTTGGAATTGCCCTGTGCCGAATTTTTAAGCGCAACTGACTCTTAGATCTTAGTCAATGCATGTGCTCTGTATTGGACTTATGTTTCTTTTGCAGCATGTCATCCTTCAAATGGCCTATTTAAAACCCTAAAAATTTTCATTTTTCCTTAAAAGTTCGGCAATGACATTAGTGAATAATAAGGTCTCATGTGAAAGGACATTCTTTCAAATGAACAATATATTTAATTTTTATATATCATTAAGTGAAAAGTTTGTTCTTAGTGATAGTTAAATGAAGAGAAAAAGGATGGATCTGTGGCTGAAAAAGTAGATTCTTATCAAAATCAAACAAGCAAGAGAATTGAAATTACCCCCCCCCCCCAATTTTAGGTTCGTTGTTCTTTTCTATCCTTTTTTAAAGATTTGATTATATTTTACTCTTCTAGCTTTTATTTTAACAACATGCCACCTTTTATCCTTTTATTATTATTATTATTATTATTATTTTTTTTTTTTTTTGCATATTTTGTTCATTGTTCGGTTTGTGATAGTGTGTATGATTGGACATGTTAGAATTTTTTTTTCCTTGATTTAGTACATGGAAGAAGGAAAAACCCATTAGCAAAGAAAATTCACATCAAGTGAATTTAAAAAATTGCATATGATAAATTTCTGATCATTGGCTTTCGAGATGACATAATGTGTGAAGAAATAGACAATTTTCAAGTATAATTATGTTGAACTTTCTATAATTATGTTTATAAACAATAGTATCATTTGGTTGATGATGAGCCTCCAGATGTAGAACTTAAATGGCATGTAACTGTATTTGTTAATGATCCAATATGAAGAAGTAAGAATGTAGCTTAACATGTCAGAGTATTTACCTTGCAAAAGCATTGGACAAATTTCGGAAGTGAGTAACAATATATGATATGATACGAATCCATTCTCATTTTTCTTTTCGCTAATTCATGAATTATTGTGGGGAATCTTTTTCCGTCCAGAAAGTTTAACATTCTTATCTTTTGGTTATCCTACCCTTTTAGACTGATAAATTAGTTGACGTGTCATATATAAGGATATTTGCTAACTTAAATATGAACATGATTCACTATGAAATTTTGTTATTTATAATTCAGCAAACTGGGAGTTGAAGTGAAATGTCTAAAAATACTTTTTGTTCTTCTTTTTTCTGAGTTATGTTATGGCTGTTTTGGATTCTTGAATTATTTTGCCAGATTCCTAGAATTTTGGTTGATGAGATTTTTGAGAATTATTGGATGGCACGTAAGTCTATTTTGAGCAAGACATGAGTAGAAGGATTTTTTATATGGGTATTCAGCTAATCAAATGATATTTAACGGTTAGGAGGTTTAGGCTATTTTATTTTATTTAACTGAATTTTGAATATGGTGCTCTATTTTTTTTTCTTTTGTATCTATTTGAAACTCTCCATACTCTTAATTATGGGTTGTAAATTGCAATATTTCTGAAGTCGGAGTGAATATATAATCTTGCTCCTATAGGTCAAGGGAAGTAGTTGCTCTGGAGCTCTTGAACACTTCTCTGAATTTTTCTTGCAAACAAATGTGTTTGCTGTCCTTACTGCTGGCATCTCCCATCCGAAGGAGGTAATAGTTTATAGTCGGTAGTACTGTACATTGGCATATAGTAAAACATTAGAAATTCAATCGAAAACTAATTGCAAACATATTTCTGTGCTTCTTTATATTGAATGTAACTGGATTTTCCCACTACTTGCTAAAGCAAGACAAAAATGTTAGAATAATGTAAATTCCTCTATGCCGGATGCATTATTGAAAAAACACCATTGGAAATGAAGAAACTCGAGCATGCTATGCTTTAGATTGAATCTCCTCTTCCCAAGCGAGAGAAGGATACCGGGAGCAAATTCATTAAATTTTGAGAAATGTCAATATTTGTTAGTAGTTTCTGTTGGCTGAAAACTATTGAAGTGATAATTCATTATTGTGTGATTACTTTTGGTTTTGTACAGTTTTCCCTACATGTATCCGTTGTGTTCTGTATTTTATGATTTCCTTATTTTCTTAAAAGAAAAGGACGGAATGATCAATTGTTTTGCCGCATTGTTTACAGTTATTTATGTTAGTTTATTTTCACCAACATAGAATGGTTCTTCTTTGGCTGTAGATTTTGAGCATAACTAAAATACAGGGTTATCTAAATTGAAGAGTAGCGACATGCAATGTTTCTTATTTGGCTGTAGAGACATGCTGAATGGATTAAACTTTCCATCCTATTCTAAAGAGAAGGAAAAACAAATTGATGAAGTCTCCGTTGAATGTTGATATTGAGCTATCCAAGGTGTGAAATGGTGACCTTATAGGAATTGAGTATTGTTATCAATAGTTGAACATGTTGAACGCTTTTTCCCTGCTTTCTATTGGTTTTTGTAAGGAGTATTTTTTGGTCGTTCAGTTAATTGATTCAATAAAAGTGCAAAATTTCCACACATGTAAAATACTTGATGTATGGATGAATATCTTGAATGACTTATCTTTCTTAGTGATTTTTCTCCTTTGTGTGTTCAATTTCATTGTCTTAAATGAACATTTGATGCAATGGTGCCGTAGCACAAAATACATTGTGCTTCTAACTTTGTTTAGGGTGTTATTAATGTTTGTTAAATTAAGAC
Organism: Nyctanthes arbor-tristis; assembly: GCA_963692815.1. Lineage (NCBI taxonomy): Eukaryota > Viridiplantae > Streptophyta > Magnoliopsida > Lamiales > Oleaceae > Nyctanthes > Nyctanthes arbor-tristis. The sequence continues at coordinate 27,429 of CAVNYN010229364.1, forward strand.
GGTAGTCGCTAGACAATTAATGATTGATAAGTGATATGGCACGTCTTAATCTTTGTTTTTAGGGATATACATTTTACGTTTTTAATAGCTCAAAAATCTTATGCAAAAAGATGGTGATTAAAGCAAAAATGTCTCTAGAATTTACTACAATTTGAAGGATTTGGAATTGAGCAACTTAGGTTAATTGAAACAAGCTAAATTTGTACTCTTCTGGTTTTGCTTTTCGCAAGAACCTATTGTATATGAAGAAAATTAACTTTAATCAATTAGGTTATTTTAGGAAGCAATTGTAGTTGTTGGAATGAACTTTTAAAGCTATTAAGTTAAAACTTTCACTTTATGCAGATTCACGTGGGTAGACAATAAAATTCTTATTTGAGATTTTATCTTTTATTTTATTTACCGTAGATGGTTAAGGACATTATTATTGTTGTTTGCTTTAATGTTTTTATATTAAGTTATAAGGTAGGATATATTCGACTCCCATTAAGTTAATTAATTTAAGCGTGTTTGTACACAATGTTTGATTGCATTAGATTGTTCAGCAATGTGGTTTCTTAAATATGATGATGGAAGTAGTGTGGTTTAGTGCACAGCGATTAGAAAGTGACTTGAACGATATTGGTCTTTTGCATGCAACACAATTTGTATTTTCGTACATATTATTGGGATATTGAATGAAGAACAGAAAGATGCATATGATACGATTATTCATATTGTTGATAGTGGAGAAGAAGGTGTCTTCTTTTCATATTGTTATGGGGGGGGGACTGGAAAGCCATTCGTGTGGAGGATGTTTTTGGCGCCGGCGGTCAAGATGTGACATTGTTTTGAATATGGAATCCAGTGGGATAGCGTCACTGCTATTACCAGATGGTAGAACAATACATTCTAGGTTTGTCCTTTTTTTGAATATCGATGAAGTTTCAATGTGCAAAATCAGACAAGATAGTCCATTAGTAGAATTGATTACAAAAGTAATGCTTAAAATTTCAGATGAAGTGCCAATGATACATAGGCGTTGCTTTGAGGCTTTGGACAAAACAATGTGGGATATTTTTGTGGGCCACGAATCCTTATAGGATGAGTCGGCCTTTTGAGAGAAAACCATAGTTTTTTGTGGGGATTTTCGATAGATATTGCCCATGTTGTTCACGCAACTATCAATTCTTCATAGCTACGGGTGAACTATAAAGTTTTTAGATTGACAAAGAAAATGAAACTTGAAAGCACTAGGATGAGGTCACTAGATATCTAAGGTAAGGGCCTTTTCCTTAATGGATGATAAGCATTGGGGAGGGAACAATTAGAGATCAAATTGATGGACGTGCTACTGTGTATAGATGTCAGATGATATTTTGATACGAGATTCAGATGATTTAATTAAATACATCGTGGACAGTACGTATCCATCTTTCATAAAAAAATCCCGGCAATATTTCATACTTTCATAAGAAGGCGATACATGCTCTAATGCTGAAGGTTGGAGAGTCAATGAATAAGTACACATGGTTTCTCTTTGTCCTACTGATGTAAGGATATACTTGAATGCCGACACAGCTTGCAGGATAGATATAGGTAATAATTTTTTTACACAATGTTCATTCTCCAGTTTATTTATTTATTTATTTTGTTGGGAATACCATAAAGTGCTCGGGTGTGCCAAACCAAGAATTAAAGCTTATAGTCGGAGTTCCAGTTATGCTGTTGTGCAACATTGATCCGGCTTCAGGTCTGTGCTCCGGGAAAAGATTAATTATTACAAGATTCAGTGATCATATTTTAAAAGCAAAGGCATTATTTGAAGTAATGTTCGTGACAAAATGTTTGTTCCAAGGCTGTCTTTGAGTCCTTTTGACTCTAGGTTGCCTTTCAAGTTTGAGAGAAGGCAATTCCCTTTGATTGTATCATACGCAATGACGATAAATAAGAGTCAAGGTCATTCTCTTTCTCATATTGGTTTATTTTTGAAACGTGCGGTGTTCACCCATGGGCAACTTTATGAAGCGGTGTCTAGAGTCACCAGTTGGTCTTGATTGAAAATGTTACAATGTGATGAAGACAAGAAACCAAGTAACTATACAACTAGTGTAGTTTATCATGAGGTTTTTCAAAATTTATGATTAATGTATATTATTTCCACGTTGAGTATTTTATCAAACTCTTGCTTAGTTTTTAAAATCAAGTGGTATGTTTCAACTATCATTTTTTATTTTTTGACTCATATAGAAATTGTTATACAATTATGTGATTGTGTTTGTAGTAAATGTAATTGAAGTTATTCTCCCATGCAACGCACAGATGCAGTATTAGTTTGGTATAGGACTTCTTTTTACAATACAAATTACATTTGTAAATGTCATAGTTTTTATATTCTTTTTTGATATCAAATATTTAAATTTTTATTAAGCTACTTTTAATATATGACTTTTTCACTAAATGATACACGGGTGAAAAATCTAGTTGTTTTTTAATTGAGAGACTATCCATTCATATTTAATATTTTGTTTTAACTATTAATTGTAAATTATTATACTCATTAAAATTAAAATCGGGTAAGTTAGAAATACGGTTTATATTATTTTTTTTTAATTTTCCATCAAAATTTATAATCCATGTGAAAAACAAACAAAACTATATAATTTGGGACGATGAAAGTTAAATCTCATGAAATTATAAAAGCAAAAATTTGAAGAAAGATACCATTAATGGATAGTTCATTTACAACACTATTAACTAACTGACATGGAAGCAAAATCTGTGAACTTGCCATTCATTCTTGCTAGAAAATTTTTTAGTTAATTAGCTGAAATGTTATTGTATTTTTAAAAAAATATTTCAAATGTTATTGTATTTTAAAACTCACCCGATATGTTACTATACTTGTAAAAGTGTTATCCCGTTTGCCACCTCCGTTAAAAATTATAACAGACTTGATGATATGGCTAACAGAATTTACCACGTGACATTTTGACTGTTAATTTTTTAATCGAGTGTTGACCGAGTGGCAAATAAGATAATATTTTCACGAGTTTAATGGTATATGAAGAAAGTTTTATAAAGTACAATGATACTAAAACTTTATAAAGTTTTATAAAAAAAGTTTTATAAAGTACAATGACACTAAAACTTTTTAAAGTTTTATAAAATTTTCTTCATATACCACTAAACTCATAAAAACATTATCTCATTTGCTACTCTGTAAATACCCAGTTAAGAAAATAAACGTAAAGAAACCACGTGATAAATTCCGTTAGCCATGTCATCAAGTTTGTTACATTTTTAACGAGGGTGACAAATGAGATAACACTTTCACAAACTCAGTGACATATCAGGTGAATTTTAAAATATAATAGCATTTGAGATAACTTTTTGAAAGTACAGTGACATTTTAGGTAATTAACTCAAAACTTTAATGATTTCCTTTAGGTAGTAATCGATTGTGGCCAACTCTAAGGAACCAGAGCCGGGTTCCTTACGGAGCTCGGTCTTCAATGAGATTTTAACACTTCACCTATGTCAGGTAAAGTGTTAGTATGTGATGGGAGACCGAGCTCCGTAATGAAACCCGATCTTGTTTCTATAGCTAGACCGAATCAATTGTTACATAAAATGAAATATTGCGCATGCTAGCATACGCATTTTGTTTACATTTTTTTTAAACAACTTTCATATTTTTTTCTTGAATTAGGAGAGAATGAATGAAGTTATAGTTAAAATTTTTGCGATAGAATGACTCATATGAGATATGTGTATGTAATTTGTTTAACCAAATTCATTTAAAATAAAATAAAATGATTAATTTGAGAGTTATGCTACTTAAACAAGAAGTAGTACAAAAATTTAAATAAAACTGGCACTTAATAGAATTCTATTTTTCAACACATCATACTACCTTTACATCAATGGTAATCGCATTTGTCACATTTCCTTTTTCTAAGGCTTTTTATTTTTATCTTTATCCAAATAGAATTATTCTTAATTTCATTGTATTTAACAACTATGATAAATGAGAATCTAATTATTACGACACAATTTAAATAAGGGTTAATTTCACAAATCGTCCTCAACTTTTAAGTAAAGAATCGGTTGAGTTTTCAACTTTCTTTTCCAACCTCTTGGGTCTCAGCTTTTCATAAATTCACACGATATGTCATTTTTTACAGATTCTGTCAATGTCAATATTGTCGTTAACTTTCTAATAAAATTATTGTTATGCCCTTAACTTTTTAATGTTAAAAAATATAATATTTAAAAATATTAAAAATAAAAAAATTAAAAAAGAAAACATTCACCACACCACACCACACCCAACCCACCCTCCACTCTTAAGAACGGTAGCTGGAAATGAGCGCTGCAATGCTGTCATTTCCCACAGCAAAAAAAGGGGGTGAATCCTCTCATTTACTGTCGAAAATGAAAGCAATCTCCTCCCTTCTTTTTTTGGCAGCGATTATTGGGGGTGAATCCTCTGCCACCGAAAGTAGCAGCATTCCGGTGACTATTCTTAGGGGGGGAGGGTGGGGTGTTTTCTTTTCTTTTTTTATTATTTTTTATTATTTTTAAGTATTTTATTTTTAAAATAAAAAATTTAAAGATATAACAGTAATTTTATTAAAAAGTTAACGATAATATTTATATAATTTATTAAAAAGAACATACGGTGTAAATTATGAAAAGTTAGAGAGTCAAAAGGTCAGAAAAAATTGAAAACTCAACCAAGTCTTATCTTAAAGAGGACTATTTGTGAAATTAGCCCTTTAAATAAACATTTCAATTGTCAATGGTCTAACTTGAAAACCGACCGAACACTGATCTCGAACATGATGGCATTTAAGTAAACTACTGACGCACGAGGGCAATGCCGCAACCGACATTATCGTTAAGCCCCCAAAAACTCAAGTACTCAACCCTAGCTATGCCTTTCGTTCAATCCCGTTTCTTAGTTTGGATGCTGGCTGAAAACCAGTGGATAGAATTTGCCAGATATCTATACATACTCCTTCCCGTATCTCTCTCTCCCTCTATTCGAGACATATAGCGATCTACCTACAGACAGATTACTAAATTAACGAGTTAATTAATCTAATCAATTGTGTTTAATTAAACCTCTTAGTTTGCGATTTCCGGTGCGATAACGGCGGACTTCGATTATTGCTTCCTGTTTCTCAGTTTCCTGAAGGTATGAGTTTTTTTTTTTTTTGCAATTCCGTTTCACGAACAGGCATTGTAGATTTTTCTAATTTTCATGTTGATATACATGCATTTGTTTATAATTTATTATTAGTTGCTGATAGATTTTGCCAGGAAACCTAGGGTTTATATACCTTTGCGCGTACTTGTTTATAGAGTGAAGATCAGTGCCTTTTTGCCCCGCATTTTTGTGTGTTTTGGCATTTTATAGTTTAACCTTGCATTTCGTTATAATTAAGTATGATATTAAAATAACTTTCTGAAGGCATGGGGTTTTTGGCCTCGGAATTCCCAACTGTTTGCTAATTATATCTAATAGATATATGCAGTTTGTATTAACTCCTCCTAGCCGCATTATGTCTTAATTACTTATTTTTATGCAGAAACCTTAAGCATGGTGTCCTGTCTCGTTAGTTCCTTGTCAAAAATTAATAATCTTTTGGTTTTATTCGATTGTTTCTATATGGGTATTTCCGTATTGGGGCTCCTGGAGAACTTATTTAAGTTATAAGTTAGTTAATAGCTATCAGTAGTCTATGCCTGGGTTTCATTTCTTTTGGCATGCCATCTCCTCACCGCATTAGAAGGGACTGTTAAGATGCTGGTCAATGTGTTGAAAATTATGGAAAGATTATGAAGGATGTCTCATAGAAATAGTTGCTTTATTTTCATGCCATGGTTCTGGTGGGAATTAATGTATATGGAGTCTTGCACTTCAGCTTGGAGTTAGCTGTACACTTTGTAAGCTAGGATTGGCATTTGAGAATTTGTTGGAGTATTAGGTGATACAGCGTCTATATGCATATGGCAGTTCTAGAATATTATGTACACTAGTTGATTCTGTTAATTTGTAGATACTAGCAAAGAAGGCATCCAGAGTGACATGCACAAGTTAGCAAAGAAAATGGAATAATTTTTATGGGAGGCTACGAAGTGAGGACTAATGAAAAACAGGCCGTGAACGAAATGAGCTGGTGTATTATAGGGAAGCATGTAGCCCTCTGAGACGAAGTGGGACAGTTGAATTGCATGCCTGCTGCAAGGATAATAATCCTTATGAGATTGAGAGCTTATAAGTAGGAAGGCAGTTGTGTTTGGAACTAATCTCTATTTCTTTGATGGAGTAGGGTTTGACCTTCCAGCAGCTGATAAGAGATGGGATTCTGAAGGAGAGATCAGCCATAATCCTGTTTGCTGCTGAGGTATGTTGGGTTATCTTGCAAGTAAGCAGATGCCATATCCTGATTGCTTAGTGAATCGAAGCTCTTCGGGTCATCCGCCGGCCTTTCTTTCCCATGAAATTTGCAGTTTGTTCAATGAGTTGTCTCTTGTCAACTTGTTTGGTTCATCACTGATGAATTGAATGAGTCAATGCAATTGGATCCTGAAAACCACATTACTATTCCAAACCATAAAGACATTTTAAGGAAGATTAGAATGTATGGTACTTCAACTTAATGGCTGCCCCCCTACTTTAAGAGAGACATTCATCTATTTTTATGAACAACAATATAGTTACTGGTTATCTCGATAGTGACTGCATTGCCCCAAAAAATCGTCATTATCTTTAGTTATTAATGGTAAAATAAAACATAAAATCATTGAAAAGACTCGCTTGGTCTTGCATTGACCTTTTACTATCTTCCTATGTGGACTTATTTTACTTCAGATATGATCATTGTTTACTATTAATAACTGAAGTTGGATTTGTATTAATACGAGTTCATATGAATGTCCCCTTTGGCCATGAAAGGTTAGTTTATTCTCCAATATAAATTAGCAGCCACCTGAAAGGAATACATTTATATAATTAGAGGTAAGAAGGTCCATCGACACCCCAAAGAAGGCGTATGCCAATAGAGAACAAGTGGCTTCTCAAATGCCCTAGGCAATTTTGATTTGCATGGTTTTAATTTCTTGAATTTTGTTTTTATTTTTGGTGGGATATTGGAGATGGAATATTTAGACCATATTAGTCTGGCATGAATTCTGATTCTCGCAAAAATTTATAACTCAAACAGACCTATCTAGAAGCCTTTTTTTTTTTTTTAGGTGGGGGTGGTTCTTTTTTTTTTGGGCTCCGGGGGGAGGGGGGGGGTTGTGGTCTCAGAAGAGGCCTCCAATTGATCCACATGCCTTCATCTGGAAGTGTTATGTGGTTTCATTTATGTAGTGATCAAATCTTATTGTCAGTCATCATTTGAAGTACGCTAAATAAACAAAAGCTAAAACTTCCGTCTAGCTACTTGAAATGGTTTAAGTTACTTGAAAAAGATATCATCTTCTGCTATTGAAGTGCTCTGAAATTTTCTGGTATAGGGAAAACAAAAATTTTAAAAATTGGCCTCATTTTGTGCCCTATCTAACTAAAAGATTTGTTTTTATTTAGGCCTGCTTGTGTCAGCTGCAGGTAGAAATCACAATGTTGGTACATCTGCATGTTTCTCTGCTTTTGGCAATCATACAGTGACATGCAAAAGACACTGTTGTTTTTAATTACTGTATTTATTTTTCACTTTCCCCATAGCATTATTGGTATGTTCTCCATTTTGGTTGTGATTTCTGTAGTAAGTAGTAGTAAAAAATTGGATATAAGCAATTGCTTCTGCCGAACAATAACATTCTTGTTCTGCTTTGGGTTCAAAGCTTGTATTTTGTTCTGCTTTGGGTTCAAAGCTTGTATTTTACACATAAAATTTCTCTATCCTGATTGTGTTCCTATGCAGGTTTTTTCTTTTGTTCATCATGGCACGTCAAGGAAACAACGACGATTACATGGAAGATGATCATGAAATGGAGGAGGTAGATGATGACATGGGAGATGAGTTCCATGCTCGAGAAGATGGCTCAGATTCTGATGTAGATGAGTATGGTTACATGGTTTGTTCAAACTCTATATGTGTGAGCTAGATTTTTCTGTGTCTATAATGCATTATCTGAGTAATCATCATCTTCACCAAGCCTTGCTGCTAATTGTCTTTTTTCTTTTTGTTGTAAAGAATGATAGACTGCATGATACTACAGCTGCTCAAGCTAGGAGAGGCAAAGATATTCAAGGGATTCCTTGGCACAGTCTCAGCATAACAAGGGAGAAGTATCGGCTAACTAGAATAGAACAGTACAAGAATTATGAAAATATTCCTCAATCTGGAGAAAAATCAGATAAGGTAAACTGTTCTGTTTTTCTTTGTAAAATGCCCCTTCCTCCACCCCCTGGGGGGTGGGGTGGGGTTGGGGGGGTTCTGTTCGGTGAATTACGTTTATTAACTTTGTTTATTTACTCTGCACGCCTTTTCGTCTCGTGAGTAGGTATGCAAATCCAGAGATAAAGGTGGCTTCTATTATGATTTTAGGCGCAATTCAAGATCCGTGAAGTCAACGATTTTGCATTTCCAGGTCAGTGACAAGATTGTCCTAAAAATTAATCATCAACTAGTTTTACCCACTGTTGTTTTGTGTATATATTTCTAATGAATAATGCTATTTATAACCAGCGGTGAGGACCACCGTCCCATGTAGCAGTGTGCTGTGCATGTTCACAAAACATTTTTGTTTAAAAATAGAAATAGATTTTGTGGGAACGAAGTGGTTGAAATGTGTGTAATAAAAGTGGATCCCATCAAATATACGGTTGTGATTTGTTTGACCATATTCTATTTTAAAATGGAAATGATTTGTGAACATGTAGTAAATGATGAGTGTAGTTAGAAGTAGGGGCATGTAATTTATTATTAGAGTTATCATTTAATGCCACCTAATGATGGTGACGATCTCCATCAGTGATAAATAGCATCACTCATTTGTACGTGTGCTCTTCCGATCTGCATTTGTTGTGTTTTTAGATCAATAGAAGTCTCTTGCTTGGTTCTGCAAAAAAAGGTGGAGACGTTTAAAACCGTGATAAATGAATATTTGATAACTTAATAAACTCAATTAAATAATAATATTCTCTGTCACTATTCGAGCCAATGTACTAAATTGATTTATTGATAAATTAATAGCCCGTCTAAAATAATAGTTTCCGTGGGTCCCAACATTATAAATTTATCGAGGTTTTACTATAGTTCTTTATTTCTTTGTACTTCATATCGTTGTCAGTTATATAACTGTTATCTGTTAAGATTATGCATCATAACTTGAAACTGGTGTTCCTTTGGTTTTCCCCCCACTTCTACTCTCTCTCTCTCTCTCTCTCTCTCTCTCTCTCTCTCTTTCTGTGAGTGTGTGTGTTCTTGAACTCATTCTTGTAATTGTTAATGGCAAAAAAGTCATTACGGAAGGAAGAAATGGGATGTTTGGCAAAGGTGCAGGGTGTAAATAAGCTAGCGTTGTTATTTCCGTTGCCTGGTTATGTTATCATTCCATCTTTTTTTCTTTTAGTTGCATTTTGGCTTGTGTGCATTTGAGATTGATAACTGAAATTTGTATCTGTTATTTGGTGATGCAGTTGAGAAATTTGGTATGGGCTACAACAAAGCATGATGTTTATCTCATGTCACGTTTTTCAGTTGTGCATTGGTCATCATTGACTTGCAGCAAGTCTGAAGTTCTTAATGCGTCAGGTCATGTAGCACCTTCTGAGGTGAGTATTTTGGTGATGGCATTTTGTTCTTTTAAGAGCTTGTTCTAGGGAGCTTTCTTTTAAATAAAAAACTGGTCAGCAAGTCGAACTTTAATACCCAATCACATACTCTCCATAGGAAACAAAATTTCATATTACCTATAATCTTTCTTTACATCCCCACTACACATTCTCCGAAAGAATTAACTTTCAAAAAGTCAATTTTAAATGAAGCTCCCTAGAAGGAGCTCTAGATATTGGACTGGCTGCTTTTTCAACCAAAGATGTCTCTTTTTCTGCCCATTGCAGAAACATCCTGGCAGCCTGTTGGAAGGATTTACGGAGACCCAGATCAGCAAGCTAGCAGTCAAGAATAAGCTTCTTGTTGCTGGAGGATTTCAGGGGGAACTTATTTGCAAGGTTAGTATATTCTTTTGTCATTTATTCATATAACGGAGTTGGTATACCAGTTCATACTGGCATTAGAAGCATCCGAGCATGCGCTTTGTGTTGCTAAAAGGCCTTCTTTTGTGGTAGTTGCTTGATTGCATTATTGGTCTGAGTTGTAATTAAAACAATCTATACTTTTATCTGTCTAATTTATCTTGCATTTCAATTAAAGAAGTCATGCACTGCTGTAAACTGGCCCACTTAGCAGTTAACACTTGACTTGCTTTTAGTTACATCAATTAAGATCAATTATGAAATGAAATACAGTAATGAGTATGACTCTGTTGGAATTCTCCTTATTCCCTACTGTTGTCACTGGTTTAATACGTGCAGTCTGAAAAACCAAGATTGTTAATGTAAAGAAGAATCTCGTTCTTATTAGTTGGAATGGTGAAACCAAACAGTGATCGTCATGAAGCTCAAATTGTCAAGTTAAAACACTAACGAAGTTCAAGTTAGGGATTTTTTTAAATTTTATGCAGCATCATAAGGTACAAGAACTATTCAGGTTCTTGTTTTATCATGACTTATTTGATCTATTTGAGCACCAATACTTGAATGTGAGCCCTATTTTTTGAGTCATTTGGTTTCATGTTTTTCCCCCTCCAGTTTTTAGATAGGCCAGGAGTGAGTTACTGCACACGGACAACCTATGATGACAATGCCATCACAAATGCTGTTGAAATATATTCATCTAGAAGGTATCTTGCAATTGATAAACACTTGAGGGTGTTGAGTCTTTTTGGGCTTTTCTGAGCTGTCATCTTTTCTCAGTGGTGCAGTTCATTTTATAGCTTCAAACAATGATGGAGGAGTGCGAGATTTTGATATGGAAAGATTCCAGCAGTACAAACATTTTCGTTTTCCTTGGCCAGTAAATGTGAGGATCGTTCTCTCTCCTTTTAACTCTAGAGCTGGTCTGTTTTGTGGCTCAAACTTTCTGTGTTCGGAATTTGGTTTTTTTTTTTTAATTGTACTTTAGTTGTTAACCTTTGTCGATATTATAGGTGCTAGTTTTTCCCCCAAATGGTGAATTTTGTTAATATTAACATTGGTATCCAACCAAGCCTTCTGCAGAGTGGGATTTAGATCTACTTGAACTCTTAATTGGACTAAAGTAACATAGAATTGAACTTTGCCAGAAAAATCATATAGTGAGAATATCACTAACTGATTGAAATAATGCTGTAGATATATTTGTGGAGTCATGTTCCTCTCTCTCCGTTTGAGCACCTGCCTGTGTCTTTGTGTAGAATGTAATGTAACATGTTACGTTATGAAGAGTTTACATGTTGATCTGTTGTCTGGCAAAGAAACTCAGTTTATTAAGCTCGCAAGCTTTTGCCCATTAAATTTCCTAGTCCTACAATCTCATGGAACATCCTTTGGAATTTTGTTTTTTGATGTCAGCATACATCTCTCAGTCCTGATGCTAAGCTTCTCATAATTGTTGGGAGATCACCCAGATGGTCTATTGGTAGACTCCATGAGCGGGAAGGTATTCTATATTTTCTTGTGTGCACATTGAAAATACATATTGAGCATATTTTACTTCTGCACTAGATCAATACTAAGTTTTGACCTCTCTTATTTTGCAGACTGTTGCATCATTGCAAGGACATTTGGACTATTCATTTGCATCCGCATGGCACCCTAATGGCTTGATGTTTGCAACTGGGAACCAGGATAAAACTTGTCGGATTTGGGATATCAGGAACCTATCGAAGTCGGTGACTGCTTTGAAGGGCAATCTTGGGGCCATTCGTTCAATCCGCTACACTTCTGATGGTAGATTCATGGCAATGGCAGAGCCTGCAGATTTTGTCCATGTTTTTGATGTTGAAAGTGGTTATGAGAAGGAGCAGGAAATTGATTTCTTTGGTGAGATTTCTGGCATGTCATTTAGTCCTGATACAGAGTCTCTTTTTATTAGATGTTTGGGATCGTACCTA
>CAVNYN010229368.1:0-38558 GCA_963692815.1 Nyctanthes arbor-tristis
CTACACCATTGCCTACACTCTTTCCCTACACACGCTCTTCCGATCTCCCATTCCGTAAATCAGAAAATAAGCAACAGTCATAACCTGTGAATACACTGATCATATCCATGCAAAAGTTCCATGAACATATCCATGTTGTTGCAAGATTCTGTCAATCACATAAACTATACATGTTTATGGTCATGAATGTCATTAGCTAATCGATTCTGTGCATTTAACACATGCAGATATATATATATTCCTTTGAGCAAATTTTGATCAAGTGAATCCTACCTACAAGATCTTCCAACTGCCCCTAGAAAAAGGAAGCTGGAAAAAAAAACATAGAGGAAAAGAAAAGAATAGAAAGAATCCCAAATGTACCTGAAATAACATCCATTTCAAGAACATTGCTAATTTGAGGACCATAGAGGAAGGCCTGTCCACTGATTCAAGAGTTAAAAGTGTTCCCCCAGTAGTTAAGTGCAATTAAATAATCAGTCCATGAGAGAGGTGAAAGCCATACTCAAGGGTGGCATTCAATACATCAATCCAGATATGTCCAACATCCGCATATTTTCTCGATGTTGAAACCCTAATTCCATTCCCATCTTTCTAGTGTTTCTTCAAAGAAGGCATATGTATCACCACCCCATTAGGTGCCATGGCCTGTCCTCTTACAGAATGTCCACACACTCGTGCCGCCACCTTAAAGGGTTGTGGACACTGGTTAGAGAATCTGATAAGCTAAATGATATCGTCAACTGACATAGGATAAAGAACTACTGAAGGGATTTCTTGAACAATATTTCCATGATCGCTTGAGGCAATCCCAATGGCTTCAGGGTCATAGCAAAGCTTAGCACTGATACCAAGGGATTCAATTTTACAAGGAAGCGAGTGTACTATAGTGAATATTAAACGGTTTAAGATGAAGAAGGCTACCAGATGTGAAGGAACTAGAAAAGGACTAGCCATTTTTAGAGAGAGAGAGATGACCATGCATGATAAATGTAAAGAGCAAAGATGCTATATACAGAGGGCAAATTGCATAGGAATGTACTAGCTGGCTGCCCAGCTAGTACTATAGCACTCAAGAATTTTGGCATATTGTGCAACAATTAATTGTCAAAGATACGAGTTCAAAAGAAGAGATTTCTTATGGCTTTCTTTTTCTTTGTAGTATCTTAAACATTTAATTAACTCATTCTTTAATTATAATTCCAAAGATAAAAATGAGTGGTAATAGTCAGTTCACAGAACTTGTTAAAACAATTCATCAAATTTGTAATTTAAGATATTATATATATATATATCCTATGTAAATAAGTATGATGATAATCTTAGGGATGAAAATATAGATTTGTGAACATGTACTAGCCTAGTTAACATACCAAACATGAATTTCACTATTTTGTTGTACTTTTCGAAAAAAATTTCTTGTTCTTCCATGGTTTATGATTTGGGTCTCTCTAACATCTCAACCTTAATGCATGCATAAGAATGGCGAGTTGTAATAAACATATAACACAAAAGCAATGCTTGATCCGTTTAATTATATTATTATAAAATTTGAACGACAAGTTTGATGAACCGGCACTCCTATGTCCAAATATAAGCACTCATCCTAGGTGATTTAAGCGATTTATTTTTATCCATTTTGGCACCTTTAAAGCTTTTGTACACTTACGTATAGTATATATTTACCAAAATTTCCAAATCTATTCACCCACAGATTTGTTATAATTCTTGTGGGCCTTCTTAGTGGGAAATTATGATTTTTCAGCATTTAAAATGTGGCAGCATATTATTTTCTAAGACAGAAATAGCCAAATAAATAAAGCATTCATTTATTTGTAAGTGCAATGTAAAAGAATCTTTGAAATTAACCATTAGAGATTTGATGGAATTTTTGAAGTTTGAAAGGGCCGTATAATTTTTTGGATTTTTTTCCCATAGATGAAAAGTAAAATTAACCATTTGGGAAACATTTGAAATTTACGGCCATTTTGGAAACATCACCAAAGATTTTCTTCTAAATTCGCAGATCTTGTTGGTAGAAACTAAGAAGAGGCAACATGGTACTTGAAAAGTCAATTTCTAACTATAATTAACAAAGCCAATCTAGCTGTCCCATGGTATGAATCAATTTTTAAGTCCTCAGTTTTGTCAAATGTGAAAGGAATTGTCATTTCATATATATTTTGGTACAATATCCTTCTATTAAATGACACTAGACTGTTATAAAATCATGGATTTTGGAAGAGATTCGAATAAGATATGACATGATGTTCATGAATCAAATATAAAAGAAACATCATTTTCTAATCTTAAACTCATCATATAGAAAGCTACCTTCAAATGTATTTCGCCAACGAGAGGATAGTGGAATTTTAAAGTGGTTCATAGCAAGACCAATAATGATTTGTTAATGAATCTATATTTTCAAAATATTAATGATTTGTTAATGAATCTCGATTTTCAAAATATTAAAATTAATGTATTTGCTTTCATTTTTTTGAAAAATCAAGAACTTTTTGTATAAAAATCTCAAAACAAAATTATTCTTTTGAGTGATAATTCGGTGAAAATGAAAACAGTGAAGACAAGGAAAATACGTACATCATTTTTCTTAAATTATTCTCGAAATACACAACTGAAAATTAATAAAAAAATTGAAAATAAAAATTGAAAATAAAATATCTTTTTGCATCTTGTATGTATATATCATAGCATTATTATCTAAGAATATAAGTTATGCTATGAATTGAGTATAAATTTATAGGAACTTCGATATATTCCACTAATTGCTACATATTTATCATCATTGCATGTGCCTAATTGTATCATCATTGCAAGTAGGGAAATGCAATTTATGCTTTTTGTTAGTATATTTTTGACATAAAAATGCAGTGGCAACATCTCAATTGTTTTTTCACAACAATCCCCCCCCCCCCCCGACGGTGGTGGGGTATCTGAACCTTGATGTAGTTTTTACCCCTACGCCTTAGCTTATTTTGGGGCCTGGAACGTGGTACCAAAAAATGCAGTACATAGAAGGGGAAAATTAGGCTGATCTCTATTGAGTCATACCGGGCTCTGTATATAGAGTCCGACTGTCAATAGAAAAACTCGGGAAATCAAAATACCAAAAACTTATTTGTAGTGACGTGTGACATGACTGTTTTCTATTGGCAGTCCGACTCTATACAAGAATTATGATCTAACTCAATAGGAAAACTTGGGAAATTAGGCTTGACCTTCCGCTTGAAAAACAAATAAGCAACAAATATTAATTAATAAAAGAATAAACTCAATACAACTCAACAACTATGTTCAGTTATCTAACCAACTTTTAGTGATGGACACTGAAGTCCAGTTTTGATCACTCGTTAGACGTCTAGCGGGATAATCCCACTAGATGCATACTTGACGGGTGATAATTTGATAATTTATGTGCGGGACAACCCACACGGAATAACTCATATATGGGTTGTCTAATTATCATCCGCCATGTGTTAGGCTCGACCTCGTGGACGGGGAAGGCTTCTTTCAAGGAGCGGGTCTTATTAGAACTGTTTCCAGAAGCTGACACAGATTGAGGTTTTGTACAACTGATATTTTCTTTTTTTTCTTGATTAAAAAGAACTCACTTAACTCTTCATTTCCTTTTAGGAAGCAATGAAACTTCATCATTTCCCATGATATTAGAGAAAAAAGAGAATTTAGATAGGGGGAATTATATTCCCACTACGAGAATTTATCCTCCCATCATGTTTTATTCCCACCACAAATAAATTTTGTTTTTAATCATCACACCACACTACATTTACATTATTAACCCACATTTTAAAAATTAATAAAAATACTAAATCAAAAAAATCACAACGGAGGAGGCTTTCCCAGTGGCCAACCAATTCTGTTCGTCCCCTCTGCAACTCTCTCCGTCCTTCGCCATCTTTATCTCTTCCTCCATCAGCAATGCCTTACCCTTGCAATTCAATTCCTGAAACCCCGAACCCAATTTTCAGAAAATTTTTGGCTGAAAAACTGAAGATGGCGCTTTGAGGAGTCAATCCTTCACCTGGCACCTGTGTTCGTTGGGCACCTTGCAGACTATTTCCTTTCCACTATCCCTACAACTAGTACGCCAGAAAAAGATGTTACTGATGCTGATGAACAAACTAATAAACGCGGTGTTCAATTGCTTGCGGCCCATGAAACTCCCCAAACTGTGCAATTTCTTGTGAATCAAAATGGTTTCTCAATGCCAATGAGTATAAGCAATTTTTACATTAATGGCACAAAGATTCCAATGGGTTCCAATGGCTACTAAAAAGGGAAATATTCAAGAAACTCAGCTCACGGTGTTGTATGACTTTGTTTTTCAATTGATGGTGAATGAAGGTGTGTACTTTCAACTGGGTGCAATTGCCAAGATCTAGATGGTATTGTTCTGGAGAATTGATCTTTTAACAATTCAAGGTAACCCAAAGCTTGACCATTTTCTAATAGAACTTGATCATCAAACCGGTTTCATCCCAATCGCTGCTCTTTAGTGGGAGACGCACAGAATGCTTTGGTGAGGAAAAGGGGATTCGGTGGTGTGAGAGGGAAAAACATAGTTATTAAATTAAATGTATTAGTTAAAGAATAAGGTTATTATTGTAACTTGCTTTAAGGATATTTAACTGATTAACAAAATGTGGTGGGAAGATAAATTTTCGTGGTGGGAATATAATTCCCCTTTAGATAGACTGTATCTCTTCTAGATCTATATATACTAAAGTCTTTAGTAAAAGGAAAAAAATGAATAAAAAATCAAAAGTACAAAAAATTGGATTAAAGTTTATATAATTAAAAAAGTATAGAATTCTATAGAATATATTTCTATTTGAATTCTCTGTTTTGTTTTTTTAGAGGGAAGAACTGGGATTGATTCAGTTTAGAATAAAAATATTTCAATATTACTAAATCAAACGGAGAAAGCACATTCTTTTAAGAATGTATCTGGTTCCATCTTTCTTCCGTTTCTCTTCTAGGGCCAACGAGCCTATTCTATTAAATTCCTTTCTCTTTCTCCTTCTTGGGTGAACATGTCCCATTGCCTGAATCCAGGAATGGTAATGATGTCTTGTCCTAACATGGGTTACCCTCCCTAAACAGGTTTAATGGAACATGCCTAGAGAAAAGAAAGGAATGTAGTTCCATGGACCGCTCGTCGAGCCCGATAGGTGGTGGTATCACACCCTTTTCAAAGGAACCATACGTGACACTCTCGCGTCATACAGCTCTGTCCCAAAATCAAGCTCTGTCCTGAAATCAAGACCTTTTCTTTCCTTTGACCAAGGGGTCTCTCCCTTTCTATTCCTCAGTAAGCGGTTTTTTTCATTCATTGATTGATTCAAGGTAGCTTTAGCTTGCTTCCATCCAAGTCCAACCGCTAGCAGAGCTAGTCGCTAGACAGGAACTTCGGGGCCGGAAAGGAGCCAGATAAGCGCCCCTGCGTGAGCCCTATTGAAAACTAAAGCAAAGGGAGAAAGTCAACTTTTGAGAAAGAAGGTGCTTCTTGCCACTTTATTAGGTTGCTTGTTTTTTATATCTTCTCAATGAAGGCGAAAGCTTGCTTTACTAAGTAATATAAAGGAAGAAGCAAGGAATTGAGATGCTTGATCGTAAACCATGCAAAGCTTGTAGCTTAGCTGATCTACTCCCGCTCTGAACCTCTTGGCTCACCTGGGATACAGACATCCTTGCTCGTTAGCGCTTTCATTTTCAATAAAGACGTTTAGGCTTGACTAATAAGATAGAAATGACTTTTCTCGTTTGTTTAGTATTGCTTTGGCTTCGCCCTAAGATCTTGCTGGCGTGTAAACTACCACAACTAAAAGAAAGAAAATAAATGAAGGAAGAAGGCATTAGCATTAGAAAGACTACAGACACATTCTGGGCCAGTTAAAAGACTACGACTACAATACACGTCATGAATAAGAAGATAAGCCGAATAGGCTTTTTTATATCGAAAGTCCCAAAACTAGCTATCTTATAGCAGACAACTAATTCAAACCTACTTAACGAATCTCATAAGTAAAGGCCTGTTCGCGTCTTAATATAAAAAAACCAATTACTAGACTAGACTAGAAGTTGAGTGCTCCTTATTGTTCGGATCTTGACCGGATTTGAGCCTCCCAAGCTCTATGCTGTTGGGGAATTCTGCAAAGGTCTTCCCACCTTCTTGATTGACTTTATTTGAGTCTTTGGAGTACTTTGGGATTATATTATGTGCCGAGGAAGCCCAGAATCTATCAAAGAAGCCGCCCTTCTTCCTTTCCTGTGTGTATCTTTCCTTTTCCCATGCTTTCTGTTGGAAAACAACCAACCAAAGTGTTTTTATTCGCTACTTCAAAAGGCTTGACGGAGATAAGCTGTCTAGATGGATTTTTTTTGTAAGCAATATCAATATGTACTGCATTTTTCGTTTTGATGAAGATAGTCTTAATTCAAGTTCTAGTGCTATATCTCCAAGTCTTAATTCGTCTAGTACTCAAGATTTTTATGTGGGTATTTGATTTTTCATATACTTTTTCAAATAGATTTCCCAGCTTTGAACTTGAAAACTTCCTGGTTGTATAATTTCATTCTTTAACAATTATAGGGACGCATCAGTAGCCTCTGAAGATCAAAACCACCACTGGTACTGACATTGTACTCAAAGCAATTTCTTTTAGAACTTGATTACCAACAACTTGCTTTGTTGACTCTTGCAACTGAAGAAGCATGTTCCGAGTCACATGTATGTGGACAGAACAAGACTATGAATGCCTTTATATCCACGAAGCATAACAATTTGGATTCTTCGAGATATTTTGCGGGTGATCAATTTTACACTGTAGTCTATCCAATCTCTATACATTGTTAATATGCAACAATGTTAAAGAGTATATTCACATTGGTACTGTTAAAATGTGGGCCAATGCCAATTTAATTAAACTAAAAAAACAGAAATAATGTCACATAAAGTGTTAAATTTATTATTAACTTTAACAACAAAACTAGCAACTTGTTAAGATAATTCTTTTAGCAACTACTTTAACATCAGCAATATAGGCTGTTTTTTGATTTGTTAACTGACAACTCCACTAAAAACCTACTTTAATATCACCAATGTGAATGCTCTAACATTTTAATTGTATAATGTAGTCCAGTCACCTGTGGATGTACCAAAGTTGGGTAATACCTTATTACATATAAAGAAAGAACATACAATTTAATTTGCATATGTGATTCATGTGATTGTTATTGATTTGAAATTAAGTGTTAAAATCGGTCTAAGAAGAAGAAAAGATATACATACATATATATATCACTGTACAACCATTTAAACATACTACACGCAACAAAAGAACATTACAAACTTGTTTATTACTATCAATTTAAAAATAATAATAATAATAATAAATAAATAACAAAATCTTTGACTATTACGTAGGAAATCAATGACCAACAATTCTAGTCCCTGCATAGATGCCGTACAACTTGTTGATTAGTAATTTGCTACTAATAAAAAATTTCAGCTTTTGATTTTATGTGTGCAACATGAGTAATAATTTTTGATGATCAAGAGACTATTGGTCCCAATTTCAAACAAGATTATAAACATGATTCTTGATGGATCAAATAAAGTGGTCCAGAACCAGCTTTTAAGATGTGTTCCCAATTCATCAATTATAATTTAAATGTTATGATTGCGTATCATTGTACTCGGCAATTTTTGTCAACATTAGATAATATAGTTCAATAAAATAATGATACAACGTTTATGAGAACATTCTAAATGTAATTTATATCTCTACTACATTAAAAAAGAGAACTTAAATTTCACTGTTCATTGTAGTGTTTTTGGCACAGTTACTGACTATAGTGTTTACTAATTTCCCCATGTCAAAACGCCACCATTCATTTTCCCCTCTCCAGCTATTGGTGCACCATCACCATACTTCTCAAAGTACTTCAAGTAGGCAAGCCAATTCTCATGTACGCTCTTTCTCTTTCCGATTCTAGATCCTCTGGAAGTAGAAGCACACGAATTTACGGCAAAATTAGATCGGAAGAGCACACGTCTCTCTCACCATCTTCATCTTCCTTCTTTAGCTAAGTTTTAGATTATTTATAACAGTGTCTCTTAGTTTCCTTTGTTTTATTTTTTTTTCCTTTTGAGCTGTCAATTGTTTCTTCTGATCTACGCAATTGGACCCCAATGAACCATAAATGAGGTACTATTCCAAAATTTCTTCTAAAATATGTAGGATGAAGCCCTAAATTGCATAATTATTCCTAACATTTGCAAAGAAGGTTGGGTTGTAGACTTGCAGTAATGGATGTGTTGATGAAACATATACAAATTCGACATAGGCTTTGTTTGGGCGAAGGTTTTAGGCCGTGAATGATATAGATGGACGCATTAAAGTTTCATCTTGGAAATGTAAGTAATTTGAAGGATAAAGTTTGGGCTTTCTTATCTTATTTTTGTCATGAACCGAAATTTTATGTTATTTATTACTACAAGTCTACGACTATAAATTGTCAGTTTTGCTTGTTATTTATTTATTTATTTATTTATTTTTGGTGCCTTGTTCATTTGTGTTATTGTATACAAAATGTTTAATTGGAGAATTAGGTGATTTCAATTTCTAGATGTATATTAATTCATTAGAGTTCTCCTTGTAATTGAATTTTTAAGTTTATAACAAAATTGTTAATTCTGAATTTTACTTCTTCCTATTATTGGGATCACAAAATCGCAATTGGGACTTGAGTTCCGGTAGTTTTTCCATGATCAAAACCATATCTCTTGGAGTTGTAAGTGTTTTCATTCTTCTTACTTTAACTTTAATTTTTTATTTCTTTATTTTTGTTAAAGAATATTATGATTTTAGGTTAGTGGTTATAGAAGATATATTCATTGTTTAAAAGGTTGAATTTCTAAATCCATTTATGCTATTGCTTATATATGTCTCTTGACAAGAAGAGAAGTACTATGTAGTGGTAGTGCTTACAACTAATTCACTTAATACATGAAGTATATTAAGTTCATGATCCTAGGTTCTTGAATGTTTATTATTGATCCTGATTGTTCTAAGCAAATATATGAATTCTTGATAATGAGATCTTGGCTGAATGTTCAAAAAAGCAAAAAGTAGCTATAATCTGCATTTGCCATTAATCTATGATGTCAATTTTTAGGTTGTGGGAAAAGAACTGGGAAAACATGTTGCTCAAAAATTGTGTTTGCACATGGTAGAATACAGTTCTCACGGTACGTTAGCGTCTTTTGAGAGATAGACATATGCTAACTAGCTGAAGCCTTCAATACACCTTGCAAGTATTCTAGCAACTTGAGTTATCAAGTAATCAACATTGGTGTTTGTTGTGTTTGTAACTTGAATGGTTTCTAATATCTATATACTCTTGCTTTAGTTGAAATTTCAATTCAATTTGCAAAGAGAATAGCCCCGCATTCACTTTTATTATTATGGTTAAATTTCTAGAAATGTCCAATATGATATAATGTCATTTTCTTGAAAATGTGCAAAATTTCACTTCGTACAATCATCTTGAATATTAGGCCTGGGCGTTCGGGTTTCGGGTTTGGGTATTACACTGACCAGACCCAGACCAAATATTTCGATTCGGGTTCAGGTTCTGTCTTGAAAATAACAAGCCCATTCGGGTTCGGTCTCAGTTCGAGTTCGGGTAATACTTCGGGTTTTGTTTGGGTTTTTCGGGTATCTAGCGCATATTATATAAACGCATAAATGAAAGAAGAAACACTTAAATGGATAAGAACAAAAAATTTAAAGCACATATAATTCACTTAAATGAAAATAATAATAATTAGATACTAATATAATAAAGTTAACAATTAAAAACTAGTATTTGGCTAATTGGCTTTATTTATATTTTTTTGGGGGTGGCTTTATTTATATTCTAATTTTATAAGTTTACAGATATAAATAAACTTGCAGTGTTGTCAAGTAATTGATTAAAAACAATTTATCTTATACAAGTCACATGATGTATATATAAAAACTAGTAAAATCTTCATAGAAAATGACAAATTCACATCTTTTACACAAATCTTGAGTTTTGTTTTTTGTGTGTGAAGGAGACGAGTGTATTGAAAATGTGATTGTGAAATGAAGGAGATATTTTTGTGGATTGTGAGAATTAATTAAAAATTTGAATTTAAAAATTTTGAGAGTAAAAAAAATGTTCGGGTATTTTCGGGCTTTTCGAGTTTTAACTCATGCCCAAAGCCCGTCTAAACCTATTTGGTTTCGGGTTCGGCTCTTCCGATCTCGGGCATAATTTTTATTCACTATCCGTTCGGGTTCGGGTATATTCGCGTCGGGTTCGGGTAACCCATTCGGGCTAGGGTTTTTTGCCCAGGCCTATTGAATATTCGTATATTTTAAAAAATTCAATTTTTATTTTTGTTTGATTTTGGAGAAAAGCTATGATAGTTTTATTATTGTCTTTTGCTTCTCATTTACTATAAAATTACATCTTAATTATCTTAGATATCTCTTTTTAGGAGTCGAAGGTTATGATCCAATTTCATGCCACAAACTTCATATGCAATGGTGGAACTTATCTTTATGGAGAAATTGGTAAAGAAAAGACCCTTAACAGATTTATTTTTTATTGTAATGTCATTTTTTTTACTTTTCGTTGCTAATCATGGAAGGTACATCTTAGCCCTATTATATGCAACACTATAAATGTTACACGTACAACGCACGTTATTCCACTAGTGTTTATATAATTTGGATTAATTCTACATCTCTCAAGACAGTATTGACTAGACTAGACTTGAGATGAAAACAACTAAAAGCATGTTATGGCACATGTGCAACAGTCATAGTTAGGTTTCTACCAGACAAAAGTGACAAAAATTCAGTATCAAATTGGATCTCTCCACATTCTACTTGTCAGAACTCAGAAGCCACCAAGAAACTTGTATAATATTATCAAATAAAAATAACCATCTGCATGTAGGGGCATAAAAAGTGATCCCCTGTATCTCTTTTTCAAGACCTTTCCTTTGGGACCCATAAGATTGAAGATTCTAAAGATCACTGAATATGTCACTCTCCTTTGAAGACCCCTGTTGGATTCTCTACAAGATTATGTTTAGCTTTTCACATAAGATTTTGAATAAGCTTTCGTTTTATTTATCATCGATGTGTCAATTTGTAATGTCAAGTATGCTAGCATCAATGATCAGTTATTGAACAAACATACAAAAGATAACATAACCTGTGTGTATTTTGGTGAAGTAACTCAGCTCGATAATCCAAACTCGAGCTACAATTTTGTTAATATAATTTCATATTTATAATTAACACCTGGGATTCTCTAGCTTTAGTTTGACTTTGACCAATTTGTTCTTTATTCACTTATCTTTAATGTTTGGTGCATTGATGTATGTTTTCATGATACTTTCATTGAATTGAAGAGACTATTAGAGAATAAATAAATTATCGTCATGAATGAACACTATACAGATTTCTTTGTAATATGTGCTTAATTAGAGTTTATCCAAATTTAGATGGAGAATAGGAATTGACAAAGATATATAGATTTATTTTTATTTTTATTTTTTATTTTTTGCAACCCGATGTAATTTGATTTTTATTAGGGTATAATAGATATATTTGGAAATTTATCATTAACACTAATTAATTGTTGACAACACATGTTTGCATGATGTCACCCAACTACGACAGAATTGTCATGTACGCAGGGAGAAATATCCGATACTACCTTAATAACGGCCTTCAAATCAATCACCAACTCACACATGAGTTTAAAGGTCTCAAAAATGAGGCTCAAGATCCCACGTACATGAGGGTTTTTTATTGACCTGCAGTACTATAATAGGGTACTCCTAATAAAGTACTTGAATTTTTTCACGGTACTTTCGATTTTATTTTACTTCTAAAGCTCCAATTAAGAACACAACTTTTACTGTTTATGTTCCATCAGATATGAACTAGGATTACTCTGGAATAATTTACTATACACACTTGTTGTGGAAATAACAATTGGGACTCCTACTAGACTACTGGTTGCAATACTATGTAACACGCAATAAATTTTGTGAAGACTCAAATTTGGAACAAAAATGAACAAGGTAACACGGCATGTTATTTAATTAGTTTTGTTCACCTACCCCCATAGGATAGATTAAAGTCTCCCTCCATCATATATAGTATGCCACATGGGCATGCTATTCATTCACCAATTAAAAAAAAAAGGAAAAGAAAAGAAACCCCACCCCACCACCCCATTCCATTCACCAATTCATTCTTTTCTTTTCCCTTTTTTTTTAATTGGTGAATGAATGGCATGCCCATGTGGCATGCCATATAGAATGGGAGAGACTTTAATCTACTCTATGAGGGTAGGTGAACAAAATTAGTTATTTAATCATTCACAAAAAAAAAAATCTACGAAGACTAAAATTTGGAACAAAAATCATCAGGAGAACATTCATCTCAAATGAACGCATACAAAAAAAATTTTCAACCTACAACATGAAGTCTATATCGAAAAGTATAATACGCAAAAGAAACACGAGAAAGACAAATGCCCAATTCGTATGATTGAAAGTCTTTGGTGGGTGGCAGAATGATTAATTAATCAGATTCAGGATATCTTTTTGTGACCATAAACAGTTGAATTATCACTGGAGATCTAGTGTACAAGATTTTCTCATGCAAAGGAATCAATCAACATTCAATATACATACAAAGAAAAATCATCCTCCATGAAGCTAATGATTCCGTAGTTACAAAACAAGACATGTAACCATCTTTTTAATCATAACACCCTATCAAATAGTATTAGAGAAGATTGATTACCCTAATCAAATTAATTATAATCTTTAAGTTTGGCAAAATACGACTATTACAAGCAAGCAAATTATTGTGTTTAGATCCCTTCCTTTCTCTTGTGTCCGTGTGTGCATGCGTGCAAAATACAGAGATCATTTATCTCAACTTTTTAATTCCTTTGCTGCACGAATGTTTGACATCTGATGAAATTATAATGAGTATGTGTGATTTGGGTGATTCCAAGTTCCAACACATAATTATTTGCACATATTTTTGTTTACACAATAATTCTTGAAAAATACTATTTGTAGTTAATTAATCATTGAAATAATCCTTTACAAAATAAAGTTAATTCAGAATCTTACTCCCCATATATAGAAAATACTATTTGTAAGTAATCATTCAAGTAATTTTTTACAAAACTGGGTAAATTCACAATCTTACCCAACTGTATTGTGCAATTAGAGAAAAATAATTTAAGGATAAGACAGTGAATTTACTTAATTTTGTAAAAGATTGCCTGAATAGTTACCTACAAATAGCGGAACTCCCCATGTATTGTCTAACTGGGAAAATAATTTTCTTATTAGATTGTAAATTTACTTTATTTTGAAATGACTCCCTAAATGACTACCTATACAAATGGCATTACTCATAATTCTTTCATTAGGTTTAACATTTATTTTAGTTATACTAGTGAAAAAAGAACGCAATAAATTAACTGAAACAGCAGTGGAACTCTTGAAATCAGTATGTAACTTGTGCAAAAGATTTTTAAATTTACCAGACGTTTGAAACCTGTTTGGAATGATTTTAACAAATAACCTTTTGAGGAAAAAGAAGAGGGAAAAAGGATTTTCTATGAATAGTTGCTACGCATCTGTAGGTTAAGAAAGTTATGTGAACTTCAAACAAAGGACCTACTCTATACGAACCAAGAGATAGAGTGCAATCTATGGTTGCAATTAACTGATGCAAATTACAACTAACTGATGACAATATCTTCACGTGAACATGAATTGGCAGCTGATCTGAACTTGAAATGGGCAAGATACAGAGAAAGCAAGTGACAATAAGATCGTCCACGTACATTAGAATATGGGAAATGATATTAACGGAGTGGTAGATGAAGAGGGATGTGTCCACCTAGAATTAAAGATGCCAATAGAAGGAAGATATTTACCCAACTCGGGTTACTAAGGACGTGGTGTAGTTTGAGCTCGTAAATTGATTTATTTAGCTTGCAAACATGAGATGGAAATTGAGAATTAATGAACCCGGGTGGTTAAGACATAAGAACCTTTTCAGTGAGTGATCTACAAAGAAAAGCGTTGCTCACACCCAGTTGAAGGAAAGGCCAATCTCTATCTATATCTATATATACATAATACTGTCATTACTATTTTTGTTTTCTAGCCTATTTTCACTTGCTAAATCAGGTATTGGTCATTCATTTCGTCCTTCAATCTTATCCCTTCATGTCATTACTTATTTAGTTAATTTATTTTTCTAATTTAAATACATTAAACAATTAACTGCTTCCAATTTTATTTAGTATTTATACCATTTTTAATATATACTTTTGGTCACTGATTTCATTACACTAGATCATGCCCATCCATTCCAACAATTTTATTTATTATTTATACAATTTTTAACACCACTTTTGGCTGTTGATTTCATTCCACCTACCTGTCCATTCAATCCCATATTAAATAAATCTTCATCTCATACTAAATTAATATTCGATATAAACTAAATAAGTTGATTATCAATTTGTAACATCACACGTGTTGAATACAATGATTAGTAAAGGTTAATTTTCTTTTTCTTGTGACCCATGGCTTGCAACCTAAATAAACAAAAATGCATACGTTTTGCAGTCGAAAATCAACTAACGTTATTATTACGCACTACTAAAAAATTGCCTTTCAGCGACGGAAATTAGCCTCAAAATCTGTCGCTAAAGGTTAGCACCGACGGAAAACTGACCGTCGGTGAAGGTCTCGTCGCTAATGGTTTCCAATGGATTAGAAATTTCCGACGGCCAAATGTTTCCGACAGATTATTTCGTCGGAAGTTTCCGACCGTAATGGCCTTTGGAACCGTCGAAAATTTCCGATGGATTTCTGCCGTCAGAAATTTTTTAAAACCTATTTTAAAATATTTAACGGAACCACGACCCACCCCGCCCACTCATCTAGTCGGCTGGGCCCGACCCACTGACACCCTTGGAATTAATTTTTGCAATTGCTAGGATGGAGTTTCGAACCCATGACCTGGTGGTTGGGACTGTCACAACCACCAGGCTAGCTCGTGTATTTGTTAACGTTTCGATTCAAATTATATATAAACTATATTCGAGTGATTTTACCAATTTAAAAATAAAGTGTTTTCTTTATGAAACTTTGAACTTTTATTTAATTTAATTTTTATTTATATTTAAATATATGTTATACTCTAAATTTTATTTGCCAGTGTCAATTAATTTAATGTTTTTTACACCAGTTTTCTAAATTGTAATATTAATTGTTTTTGTAAAAAACTAAAAAGTTTAAAAACGCTCAATACCAAATTTTTTTCAATTCTTAAAATTGTGATTTATGTGATTTTTTTAAAATACTAATAATTAATAAAAAAATTTATTTACAACTATTGTTTTAAATGTTAACCACTAAATAATCGAATAAAATCTTCATCAATTGCTAAAGTATTTGTTTTACATTATATTTTACTAGATAAACCACATATTACCATTAACAAAATTTATTTCATATTATATTTTTTTACAAATGGATTGTTGAACATTATTTAAGTGCATGTAATCAGCCTATATAAAGACTACAAATACTACTGTTATTATGTACTTTAATTAAAGAGTCAAAAATATAGATCATTTTCTATTACATATCTAAGAGTTATTGATTGTTAGTAACAATTCTAATTGTTTACAATATTTTCATTTTTTTATATACGTTGTTTGATATATCTAATATAGTTTTTACTATAATATTGTGCACATCAAAACTTTTAATTGATAAAATGCAGCATAAAAGAGGGCAGGAATATTAAAAAAGGGTAAAATATATTGACACTACACTTTTCTATAAATATGCCATATTTTATTTACATAAATGGTACATAAATTTTATTTGTTTTTCATTTGCATTCTTGCATGATTTATCACATCTTTTTTAGTAACATTTTTATCAAATAATATTTCTTGACTCAAATAATGATTTCCATACAATTTCTTTAGTATGGGACTACTGAATAATGAAAAGACTAATTAGTTTGCACCAAGTCATTTACCTCTTTTTACTAGTTTAAATTATTTAGCGTCTTTTTGAACAAAATTTTTACAAGAAAAACCTTTATTTTATATGAAATATTCAAGTAAATAGACATTTAAGAACAAAAATATGATAAAAAAAATTAAGAGCGTGAATACAATAATTAGAAAAAACTAAATATCGATATATAATGCAGTTAGAAATGTGGTGTGACTACAAAAAATAATGGTGTCCAATATAACCACCCAAAAAAAATATCATTAAAATATGGGTTAATTTTAGAAATCGTCCCCAACCTTTCAGTTTAGTCTCGATTTCGTCCTCAACCTTTGTTTTGTCACCCCACACCCCTTAACCTTTGATCGGAAGAGCACAAATCGTCACTTTTTACACTATTCTACTAAAATTTTAACAAAAGGACGATTATACCACCTTAAACCTTTTAAATTTTTTTTTTAAAAAAAGTTTGAAAATAACAAAAAACTTAAAAACCCCACGCACCCCACCCACGTCCCCCTCTCCCCTTCAGCCGGAAGTCCAACTGCCGGAGTTGTTGCTCCGGGGAGAATCCCCCAATTTCTCCCCCCCCCATATCTCTGCTGGAATGCTGCCGGAAATGGCAGCAAAATTGCTGCCATTTGTGCTACTCCGGTAGCACAAATGCTACCGGAAATGACAGCAAAATTGCTGCCATTTCCGACAGCATTTGCTGCCAAAATGGGGTGGGGGAGCATCTCCCCCATTTCAATGCAGGAAATGGAAGGAAAATTGCTACCATTTCCGGCAGCATTTGCTGCCAAAATGGGGGGGGGAGAATCCACTCATTTCGCTGCCGGAAATGGCAGCGAAATTGCTGCCATCTATTTTGGCTGCAAATGCTGCTGGAAATAGCCAGTAGCGAAATGGGGGATTCTCTCCCCCCCCCCAAGTTTGGCAGCAAATGCTGCTGGAAATGGCAGCAATTTTGTTGCCATTTCCGGCAGCATTTGTGCGGCCAGAGCAGCACAAATGAGGGGAGAATCCCCCCATTTCGCTGCCATTTCCCGCAGCAAAATGGGGGGACCCCCCCCCAATTTTGGCAACAAATGCTGCGAAGCAGCAACTCTGGCGGTCGGCCGGCTGCCGGACTTTCAGCCAAAGGGGGGAAGGGGACGTGGGTTGGGTGGGGTGGGTGGGGTGGGGTTTTTATTATTTTCAAAATTTTTTTAAAAAAATTAAAAGGATTAAGGGGGTATAATAGTCCTTTTGTTAAAATTTTGGTGGAATAGTGTAAAAAGGGACGATTTGTGCATATTTATCAAAGGTTGGGGCTGTGGGGTGACAAAACAGAGGTTGGGTACGAAATCGAGACTAGACTGAAAGGTTGGGGACGATTTGTGAAATTAACCCTCAAAATATATATAAAGTACAAGGATTTTATTTTGCCTACACGCATCCATGTTATTATATATGCGTGTATATGTGTCAAACATCTAGGCTTCAAGCACCTCACACTTGTAGCCTAGATGTGTGTCATGTGTAACACGCACGCATAATAACATGCATGTGTGAGCAAAATAAAATTGTCCATATAAAGTATATTCTAGTAGTTTTGTCAATTTAAAAATAATGAACTTTTCCCTTAAACATATCTAGTATTTATTATATATTTAAATATATGTTATACTCTAAATTTTAATTGTTTGTGTCAATTAATGCAATGCTTTTACACTAGTTTTCTATACTGTAATATTATTTTACATATTATATTTTTTTATAAATGAATTGTCAAACATTACTTGTCCATATTTAATGTTTACGACTATTCCATGTCAATGATGTCTTTTGTGAGATTGTTCGTGTCCGTTGTTGGTTTTCTTTTTCTTTTTTTTTTTAACTTTTTCGTACTTGTATATTTTTTCTTAACTTTAGCTGCAATTTTAATTATGGAGTCAAAATATAAATCATTTTCTACTTTCGTATTTAAAAGTTATTGACGATTAATACCATTTTTAATTATTCATAACATTTTTAATTTTAGAATAAATTTTATTTCCTATTATATAGGTTAACATATCTAGTATATTTTTGACAACAACAGTATGCATATTAAAACATTTATATGATAAAAGGACATATGCAATAGTGGAGGGATAATTAAATAAATATCTAACATTTTTTTAAAATTGAACAATATTTACAAAGTATAATTATTAAAATCATAAATTTGATCACAAAATCTATTTCCGGCGGCATCCACTAATTCCGACGGCATACGTTGCCGTCGGAAATTTTCGACAGATATCATTGTTCCGTCGGAAATTTCCAACAAAAATTTTTCCGTCGGAAATTAATTCCGACGGCATATGTAGCCATCGAAAATTTCCGACGGCATATACTGCTCTGTCAGAAACAGAACAGTGATATCCGTCGGAAATTCCCGACGGAAAAGTTCTTCCCGTCGGAACTTTCCAACGGAAAAATTTTCCGTCTGCAATTTCCGATGGATTTCTGCCCGTCTCAAAGTTCTGATGGTTCCGTCGGAAGTTTGCGACGAATATGCATCCGTCGCAAAATTTCCGTCACTGATGGCGTATTTTTTAGTAGTATATACTGATTTATAGCTCCCATTTTTTATTTTTCATTTCCCTTTTTATCTTTCATTTCCCCCTTTTATATTATTTATTCATAGATATGTTTGTTTTATCTTATTATTATCAATATATTTTCCAATTTTTAATTACAATTACCAAATCAGATTTCATTTTATCCAAAAATATCTCTCTTTCTTTATCCACACTTTCCTTCCTTCTTCTAATAGAACTCATTATATCTAAGAACTTTCTCCAATCTCTCTCACTTTACATTTGAACTTTCCACTCCTTATCTTAAGCAATTTTATTTTCGATCGAGTTTCTTAATTTTTGGTTTCAATTTATCTCACACCGTCAGATAGCTTCTAATATTCGGAAATTTTCAAAAAAAGCAGATTTGTCATCGAATTGGAAAAGTTAATAGTAGAAGGCCATCAGACCGATTTTTAATTAAATAATTGAAAACAAAATTAATTTTTGCTTAAAATAATGTTGAAATTCCATTTTTTTTTAAGAGCTATCAAAAATATGACTTTGGGTATAAAAAGGAAATTCCACATTGGTTATTTAATGAAAAGAATTGAAGATGTATAGCTATACTAAGGTACTTGGAGAAGGATTCATAACAGAGTCTTCGATTTTGAGCCTTGAGTTTCCAAAAAGTTTAAAATTTTAATAGATCATTATTGAAAAAAATTTATTATGATCCAATAAATCGTATTCGTCTTTATCTCACACTATCAGATTATTTTCTAGATTGATTCTAATATTCGTAAGTGTTTTCATCGAACTGGAAATGCTTGACGGTCCAAGGTCATCGGATTGATTTTAATTAAATAATTAAAATAAATTAATTTGTACCTAAGATAATGTGGACAAAGAACATTAAATTTTATAAATTTTTTATCTTTATCGTTTAAAAAAAGTTGAAATTTTATTCTTTTTTAAGAGCCATTAAAAATATGACTGTGCGCATACAAAGAGAATCCCACATTGGTTATTTTAGTGAAAATAATTGAGGATTTATGTCTATATTAAATAATTTGGAGAAGGGTTATGCATAACAGTGCCTTAGTTTATGGGCCTTAAACTTTCAAAAAGTTCAAAATTTTAATAGATCGTTATTGAAAAAAATTTATTGTGAACCATATCTTTCTTTTATCTCACACATTTGGATTGTTTTTTAGATTGATTCTAGTATTCACAAATGTTTAGAAAATCAGACCGTTCATTAAACTAGAGAAGTTAACGGGTCAAGGTCATCGGATTGATTTTAATTAAATAATTGAAACAAATTAATTTTTACCTAAAAACGTATGGAAAAAGAACATTTGATTATATAATTTTTTTATCTTTACTGTTTAAAAATTTTTGAAATTTTATTCCTTTTTTCAAAAGTCATTAAAAATATGAGTTTGGGCATAGAAAGGTAATCTCACATTGATTATTTTGTAAAAAGACTTGAGAATGTATGTCTATATTAAGCTACTTAGAGAAGGGTTATGCATAGAGCCTTATCTTGTGGGCTTTAAGCTTCCAAAAAATTTAAAATTTTAATAAATTATTATTGAAAAAATGTTTATTTTGAACCGGTGAACCGTATCTGTCTCATCTCATACATTCGAATTGGTTTCTGTATCCACAAATTTTCTTCAATGTATTCCTTAGATTTTTTTTGAACAATTTTTTGCCTTCATTAATGAAAGATATTGTATTATGAATAGCATCTATATTGTTTTTCTTTACACACATATTACCGATAAAATATTATAGTTTAAGGGACATAGAAAATATGTCTTTCGGTTAAAAAAGGGAATCCTAAATTAGTTATTTAGTGAAAGGAATTGAGTATGTATACCTATATCAAGCTACTTGGAGAAGGGTTCATAGTAGAACTTTAGTTTATGGGTCTTGAGTTTCTAAAAAGTTCAAATTTTTAATGGATCATTATTGGGAAAAAAATTTAATTGTGAACCGGTGAATCATATCCATCTTTATCTCACACCGTCAGATTGTTTTTCAAATTGATTCCAATATTCACAAATGCTCAAAAAATCGATCTGGTCATCGAACCGAAAAAGCTAACGATTTACGGTAATCGGATTAATTTTAATTAAATAATTAATAAATTAATTTTTACCTAAAATAATATATTATCTGGTATTATCATCTCCCACAACACACGAGCGAAATACCGATCTCACATAACAGCAATGCTAAGAATATTCGAGCAGTAATGTGCTTGATCACAGGACTAGAGGTTTCAAAAATTTCAACGTCGGGTCTTTGATAGAGGCATTTTGCTGCAAGTCGTGCTTTGTAGCAATCAGTAGACCTGTCATACTTATGTTTCACTCAATAAACTCATTTACGTATGACGATATTTTGAGAGGGATGTGAAGGCACTAGTGTCTAGGTTTGTGTTTCAAAGTAAATCATTAAATGTTCCTCTTGCATGGTTTGGTGCCATGCATTGATGATATATAAGTTCTTGAGAAACATTGGAAGGCTTGATGTGAAGGATAGGAGGCGTGGTGAGCCCAAACTGGGGGGTTAGGGTTTATGGAGATTATTTTGGGACCAGGCGATCATATAAGAGTAATGGTAAACTTTTATATTAGTTCACCAATTCGTTCAATGGTTGTATATTAACAAGAAGGGTATAACTGTCAATTAAGGCATTTAAATAATTTGAGTTTTAAGTATTTTAGAGTTAAAATTTAAAATCAGTGAATTAATTGGTAAACCAACATGGAAGTGTAGCATTACTCATCATATAATTTTGATAAATTGAATCACTAGCGGATTCAAAGAAGAGATTAGTAGAGCGGTGAAGGAGCATCTTCAATCCGAGCAACTTCGCAAGGGCCAAAATACGAGCTGGAGTGGCTGTCGACTGGTTTCAGGGGAGAGACAGTGGCGGAACCAGACAATTTGACATGTGCAGGCACAAATTAAAACAAAAAAGGGGTAGTTAAAAATTCTTCTGTACATTATTACAATTTGTAGTATATGTACGCGGTTTTATACTCATATTATAAAACTATTACATCATTATCAATGGTGAAATACAGTTCTCTCAACATACATATATATAACCAAGATCTTGATTTTTATTATTTGTTTCACATTAACTTCAACAGAAATATATATAAGCTGAAAATAAGCAAGCAAAACATCCAAAATTTGGTAAAAGACATCTATTGTAATGGGCTTGAACTAATAAGTGCATGATATTTATTAAAAGAACAATACCCGGTAAGTAGAAGTATAATTCTGCTATCCTTTCAACCCATTTATCCCATTTTCTTTCACTTTCTATTTTCTTCCTCAGTTACTCAAATTCCTGTGAATTATTTAGCAACAGATCAGTGCCATTGATTGAAGCTTTTCGTTTGACCGTCTCGTGCCCTCACCACTGTGTGTGTTGTTGGGATATGTGCCCAATAAAGTGTTAGGACAGTGACTGAAATATGAATAAATAATCATTTATTTATTAAATAAATGTGATGTGTATGTTCTCTAAGCGGATTTACGATATTTGAGCAGTAACGAAAGGCCATCGGTTGCGTTAGATAATATTGAGATGGGTACTTCTAGATAAGTACAGAAGATACATCTTATATTTCAACCGGAAAGACGTTAGTCCTGAGCTGAGAATAAAGGTTGGCACTTTATTCTATCGATGCTCATTTGTTGTTACTTTAACTCCAATGAGTAGGCGATTTGTCTTGATCGTCGCGATTGGTTGGGTCGTAAGTAATAACATTGATATACTACGAGATAAGTATATTGGATTGGACCATTATGTGAATTTAATTCCAAAGTATGACCGTGTGCGTGAATTAAAGTTCCAATGACTATCATACGGTTAGTCTGAATCTATCTCGGGTAGGTTCTGTTATGGAGCAATCTTAAGGAACTTTGATATGCTATGAGTGAGACTAAATAAATATTTGGTCAATATGCTCTGCATGTTGGGAACCGGAGGAGAGTAAAATAATAGAATGCATATTGCGAGAGGAATCCATTGCTCTTGAATAAAAGAGTTAAATGATCTGCTTTAATTAATCATCTACAAGTATGATTTCAGGAATCTAACGTTAGTATTTAACGGACCATGCTAAATAGAAATCATAGCAGTGATGATTGAGAGTTAAGCAAAGTGTATAATTAATTAGGTGATACGGTCAAGTGCATGCCTAATTAATTATCAGATCATTAGATGGGGACCAACTGTTAGATTGATAAGTCAAGAGGATAATTAATTACAGAATTAATTATTTTTAGTTCCTGTGATTATTTATATAATTAGGAGTTGCAGTAATTCGTCTTTAGTGGAGTGTACGAATTATTAATAATTAAATCAGACAATTAAGATCATCTTAACTAGATTTAATTATTGGGAGCCTAATTATGTAAATCCGATTGAGTCCCTCTAGAAACTTCTAGAAGGCATTAGAGTTACTTGGAAAGGACTCTAGGGTTTGCACAAACCTACTAGGAATAGAACTCTCCTATCTTGTAAGACACGAAAGAGCCTTGGATTTTCCCCTATAAATAGGGAAAGGAAGTGGTCTTATTTCTCAATCCCAGGAAGAGCCGCGCCCCTACAATATTCTTGTAGAGAATTAATTCTTTACGGTTGGGCTCTTGTGTCGGGTTTCTTAGAGAATTCCTAGCGGCTCCCACTCACCGGTGCAATCCGAGACTTGGAAGTATTCTAGAGAAGATCCAAGGGTTGGGAACTAGCAGTTCTTACCAATTGTTCGTGGGATTAATTGCTTGTCAAAAGTATATTCCGCTACACTCTCTTTAGACAATTAATCGTGAATTCTTATATTGAATTAAACATCCACGACGCTCTTCCGATCTAAAAGAAAATAATTTTTGAAATTATTGCTATTCTTTTTCTTATTTCCAACAATTGGTATCAGAGCGTGTCTGGATTTTTAATTTAATATTAGATTTAAATGCGATCGTAATATTGCATGATTATAGATTTGAGCGATACTTAGATATTTACAAATATTTATATGAATGATTTTATGTATGGTTGGATTTATTCGTTTGAATGGTTTCAACAATTATTTGTGGCATTTTGGTTTTGTAAAGAATGTAATTAATTTTCTTTGAGTATGTAATTTTATTCGGTTTTTCAATTAGATCAATTGTAAACCCTAAAAATTGGGTATAGGATATACAATGTATTTCTGGTATGATTTTTGGGTATATTGTATATTGAAATGAGAATAGAGATTGGAAGGCGGACGAAGAATATGACTGAAAACTGAAAATACCACCATGGCCGGAGAACCGTCGCTCGTGGCAGCCGCCAGGTCAGACGGCCGGCCTTGCCACAGTAGCAGGCCGCGCGAGCGGCGCGGTGAAGCGCTGCAAGTCGCGCAACGAACAACCGAAAGGGCAGACGCGCTGGCTGCTGCGCGAGCAGTGCTCCAAGGCGCTGCAGATTCGCGCAACAGAAGCCGCCGGCCGGCTACGCGAAGCAACACCCAATCGGGCACTGCTGGATCGCCCGTTAAGGCGCTGTCAATTCGCGCTGCCGGCAGCTGCCGGCTGCGCAACACACCCGCGGCTACTGCTGCGTGAATGCATTGCCTTTGTGCACCGATCTTTCACGTGGCGGCGGCGTTGGTGTTTCCAGACCCTGCCGGCGATCGTGCCGGCGACGGCGGCTCCTCCATGGTGGCGGTGGCTGGCTGAAGATGGTGCTAGCGGTTCTGATGATTGGTAATATGGTGCTATTTGTGACATTTGTTAATTAGGGTTTAATTTAGGCCCTAATTCTTTTTCGGCTTGTTTTTGTGGATTTATATCTGGATCAAGAATTATTTTTGGGCCTGAAATTTGTTAAAATAATTCTTGTGGGCCTAAGCCCTTAAGATCAATAATTGGATTTTAACATATAATTTAATTGGATCAATTCTTGTGGGTTTTCAGGCCTAAGTCTTGAGATCGGATTCCAATTAAATTAGATAATATTTCTAATTTAAAGTTGAGCAATAAATTAATGGGCAAAAAAAATGAAATTTTATTTAGACCCTGTCTAATAGAATAAAATTCAAATTTTGCCCAGAATTAATTATTTGGGCTTAATTTAATTATTTGTTTGGACTCGGTCCAATAGATCAAATATATAATAATTGACTTATTAATATTTTATTTTGACTCGGTCAAATAAATTAAAATATTATTGGCAAGTTAAGTAATTCAATTAGAAAAATTATCCACCTTAGCATCATATTTCTTCACGTGAGGTTTGAACTCTAGACCGTGAAGTGTGTTTCCGAATTACATTCGAGGCAGACTTGCAGATCGTTGATCAGGTGAGTGGGAGCTCAACAAGACCAAGGACAAGACTGAAGATAATGGGGATTAAATTATTTAGGCTTGAACCCAATGTTGTAATTTATTTTATCTTCAGAGTCTGGCCGCAAATAATTGTTTTATAACTTTAA
Source organism: Nyctanthes arbor-tristis (assembly GCA_963692815.1). Lineage (NCBI taxonomy): Eukaryota > Viridiplantae > Streptophyta > Magnoliopsida > Lamiales > Oleaceae > Nyctanthes > Nyctanthes arbor-tristis. The sequence continues at coordinate 25,224 of CAVNYN010229368.1, forward strand.
TTTTTTTTTTATTGCTTGATGAATGCCTTGATTGAATAATTGTCATACATTATTCATGTAGATTTGAATTATTAGCGTCGCTCTAGGGATTCTATATGTTCATGCATTTATTAGTACGCCTTTATCATATTTGGTTTGATTAGATAAAGAAGCCATAAATAATTAGACTATTTGATTAATTTGATTAAATAAATAGTTGGTAATTATATAAAAAGTTATGAACCCATTAGTGTAAAATATTAAGTGGGAGAGGGTTTTGAACCCACGGTCTCCTCCTGTCAATCTGTTTTAGAGAATAGAATGTCAAGTCTCGTGCCGGCCCTGTTGACGGACTCCCTAAAGGAGGACTTGATAATCTTGATCTTGGTATCGGATTACCTAGCGTAGGATTTGCACAAATATGATTTTGGAACTTTTGATTATCCTAAAGATGGAGGTGTTTCAAAATCTAAGTATTTGTGGATCTGGACGGAGGTTATACACTTATGTCGCTTTATTAATTAACCTCCTAAAGAGGCTCTAATTCTTAAAGTTAGTGACTAAAGGAAGCGGTACGGGTTTTTGTTAAGACACTTAGTGTCAAATTAAAGGAAAAACCGAGTGGGAGCAAATCCCAACTTAATCAACAGTTGCTATGACCATACCTAAAGCGTGGACAGTTAATTAGTTGGGCTTAAGTCATCGTTGTGCTTTTGTAGTTAATGGGTACTACACATGCATTCATGCATCATGCACTAAATTTTAGTTACTGCTCTCTTTATACTGTTTATCTACTTATATTCGGTCTTTACACTTCGTCTCGATTACATTTTGGTATTGAATGCAATCACGCTTAGTAAGAAAACTATTTAATTGGAAGCGCGGTATTTTGCTGGAAGCTCAAGTTTGTGTTTTTTATTAATACCCCACGCCAAAGTAATAAAGGAGGATTAGAAAAGTATATTGTTCTATTTGCATGGTAATCCTAGACCTTAATGAAATATTTGAGTATTATGACTCGAATTACGTACACATTTTCATAATATTTTGCCTAAAGTATAAATAGATCTGAAAGATAAAGGTATACATACTTTGATTAGCTAAAGATGGTACCTCTTTTCTTGAGCCTTCGGGTAAAAGAAGAAATAAGAGGGAGCTATTTGTTTGGCGGGAAAATAACCGTTATAGATAGAGAGCCCTAAAGGCAAGTACTCTAACTATGGTCATGGTATATTAAAAGAAAGATTATATAAAGTCCTAAAGGAGGGTACAAAGATCTTTCTTATCTGAGTTCTTATTTAATAACAGATTGTACTGGTTCCTGAGTAGTATAATTTGGGATTATTAAATAAGTGTGTATTAAGATGCATAAGTTCATCAGGAGGGCGGAAAAACTGGTTAAGAGAATTTCTCTCTATACACAAAGGAGCGGTTATTTCGGCGGAAGCAATGAGATATGTTTAGTTACCTTTTGATAGTGATAAGGGTTTTCGTTTTTCCATCAAACTCTACTATCAAATGAAAGTGACAACATAATTACTTACTAACAAGGTTCTCTCCAAACTAATGAGACATATATTTGGGATATTAGACTTGGACATAGTATCTTGAACAAGATTCAAATGATTGGTCGAGGATGAACCACTAAATTGTTTAGAGGTCGAGTCTATGCCAACTAGTGAATCATGTTCGGAAGGTGAAATGACCAAAGAAGTCATAAAAATCAGAGAAGTCTTTGAATTAGTGCTTTACGGTGATTGTGATCCTATGAACACGCTAATGCTAAATAGTTATGAGTATTTCGTATTTTTACAAATGGTTACTCAAGAAATGACTATTTTACCTGATGACTCGAAAGTCTGAAATATTTGATGAAATCAAAGGATTTTCAGACTGTAGTTGAGAAACATCTGGTTAAAAGTATTAAAGCACTTTGATATGATCAAAGTGGCAAATACTTATCTAGCAAGTTCTTGGAGAACTTCTCAGAACAATGGATAAGATCCTATCTAGACACATCTGGGTATTAACAGAAAGATGTTGTGTCAGTCAGGAGAAAATAGAATCTTGTTGGATATGGTACAAATCATGTCAGTGTTCTCTACACTATCAGTCTTTCCTAAAGGGATAAGAGGATATTGCTTCTATAATTCTCAAGACGAGAAAGTATTCGTTTTCGAAAAATGCGACTTTCTTAGAGGATAAGTATATAGAAGATGGGGAGTACAAATCAAAAAATTTTGCTGGAAGAGATGAGGGAATTTATTCCTAAGTCATCTAGCCCAACAACACAATCTTAGATCCCTAGATTTCCTAAGATCGTATCCATTGGGTGTAGGATTTGAGTGAGAGTCAAGAAGATTCGCTTCAATCTACAAACAGATTGGATGTTGAGAACGAAAATCTGGTGGCAGATACCAGAGTCAAAAATGCGCAGACCAATCAAGAGGGTCCACGAGCCTCCACTGCTTAGATGTAGTCAACGGATCATCAGAAAAACCACAAGGTACTTATTAGTGGTAGAATCCTATACGGTGATCTCCACAGAACAAGAAGATGATCCGATAAATGTTTAGAGAAGCTATGGAGGATATGGATGCAGAGTCTTGGAAGATAGGAATGATATTTGAAATGGAATCTAAGTATTCCAATCAGGTCTGGGAGCTTGTAAATGCACTTGAAGGGATAAAACCCGAAATGGAGGAATGGATGGGAAGGCTGAAGCCTTTAAAATGGGATTATTAGCTATAGAGAAGACATCTATAATGATGAGACTTTTTCTCAGGTTGCTAGGCTCAAATCCATTCAGACTCTCTTATCCATTGCGGCTTATTTCGATTACGAAATTTGGCAAGTGGATGTCAAGACCGCATTCTTGAATGGACGGCTTGATGAATGTATCTGTATGATGCAACCAGACGAATTCGTTACTCCGAGACAGAAATAAAATTCTGCAAATTGCATAGGTCCATTTATGGACTTAAGCGAGCATCCAGGTCATGGAACAAGAGATTTGACGAAGTGATTAAAACATATGGTTTTGATCAGAACTTTGATGAACCCTGCGTCTATAAGAAGAAGCAGGAGAATAAGATAGTTTTTCTGGTACTTTATGTGGATGACATATTACTTATTGGAAACTATGTAGGAATGTTGTCTGCTGTGAAAGCGTGGTTGGCCCAACAGTTTTGTTTGAAGGACTTGGGCGAGGCTAGTTATATTCTGAAGATCCAGATCATACAGGATCTTAAGAATAGGCAGATAGCCTTGTCACAAGCTTCATACGTAAATAAAATACTGGTTAGGTTTGCAATGCAGGATTCCAAAAAAGGGTTGCTACCTTTCAGACATGGAGTTCACCTATCAAAGGGACAGTGTCCTAAGTCCCCAGATGAGGTGGAACGCATGAGTAGGACACCTTATGCCTTGGCAGTGGATAGTCTCATGTATGCTATGTTTTGCACTAGACCAGACATTTGTTATGCTGTTGGGATGGTAAGTCGGTTTCAATCATATGTAGAACCGAAGCACTGGATAGCATTGAAGCATATATTCAAGTATCTTTGGAGAACGTTAGATTATATACTGGTACTCAATGTAAGAGTTGGTTCCAGATGGGTGCACTAACTTAGTTTTCAGTTAGATGTAGATTTTCGAAAATCTACATCGGGAACGGTGTTTTCCTTGGTGGCGATGCTGTCATATGGAGGAGTGTGAAGCAGCCTTGCATTAGCAGTCCTGCATCATGGACTTCACCATAGAAGCTGAATTTGTATCAGCTTGTCAGGTAGCCGATGAAGTCGATAGGCCTCAGGGTAAAATCCTTACGGATACTTAGGTGGTACCTGCAGTGGTAAACCTCATTTCGCTTCATTGCGAAAAGAGTGGGGTGGTAGCCAGTGTAAAAGAACTAAGAAGCCATCCAAAAGGGAAACACAAAATTGCCCGTTGTATAGTGTATCAGTCTGCAATATTGCCTTGGCAGATAACCTAGCTGATCTATTCATGAAGAGCTCATAAGCACTTCGGGGGTAATCTAGACACCATGGGCAAGCAAGACTTGAGACATACACTTTATGGGCAAGTGGGAGAATTGTTGGAATATGTGCCCAATAAAGTGTTAGGACAGTGACCGACGTATGAATAAGTAATCATTTATTTATTGAATAAATGTGATGTGTATGTTCTCTAAGCGGATTTACGATATTTGAGCGGTAACGAAGGGCCATCGGTTGCTTTGAGATAATATTGAGATGGGTACTTCTAGATAAGTACAGAAGATACATCTTATATTTCAACCGGAAAAACGTTAGTCCTGAGCTGAGAATAAAGGTTGGCACTTTATTCTATCGAGGCTCATTTGTTGTTACTTTAACTCTATTGAGTAGGTGATTTGTCTTGAACGTCGCGACTGGTTGGGTCGTAAGTAATAACATTGATAGATCGGAAGAGCACAGTATATGGATTGGACCATTGTGTGAATTTAATTCCCAAGCATGACCGTGTGCGTGAATTAAAGTTTCACATGACTGTCATACGGTTAGTTGAATCTATCTCAGGTAGGTTCAGTTATGAAGCAATCTTAAGAAACTTTGATATGCTATGAGTGAGACTAAATAAATATTTGGTCAATATGCTCCGCATGTTGGAAACCGGGGAGAGTAAAATAATAGAATGCATATTGCGAGAGGAATCCGTTGCTCTTGAATAAAAGAGTTAAATGATCTAATTTAATTAATCATCTGCAAGTATGATTTCAGGATCTAACGTTAGCATTTAGCGGACCATGCTAAGTAGAAATCATAGCAGTGATGATTGAGAGTTAAGCAAAGTGTATAATTAATTAGGTGATACGGTTAGGTGCATGCCTAATTAATTATCAGATCATTAGACGGGGACCAACTATTAGGTTGATAAGTCAAGAGGATAATTAATTACAGAATTAATTATTTTTAGTTCCTGTGATTATTTATATAATTAGGAGTTGCAGTAATTCGTCTTTAGTGGAGTGTACGAATTATTAATAATTAAATCAGACAATTAAGATCATCTTAACTAGATTTAATTATTGGGAGCCTAATTATGTAAATCCGATTGAGTCCCTCTAGAAACTTCTAGAAGGCATTAGAGTTACTTGGAAAGGACTCTAGGGTTTGCACAAACCTACTAGGAATAGAACTCTCCTATCTTGTAAGACACGAAAGAGCCTTGGATTTTCCCCTATAAATAGGGGAAGGGGGCGGTCTTATTTCTCAATCCTGGGAAGAGCCGTGCCCCCTACAATATTCTTGTAAAGAATTAATTCTCTACGGTTGGGCTCTTGTGTCAAGTTTCTTGGAGAAGTCCTATCGGCGCCCACTCGCCGTTGCAATCCGAGACTTGGAAGTATTCCAGAGAAGATCCAAGGGTTGGGAACTAGCAGTTCTTACCAATTGTTCGTGGGGATTAATTATTTGTCAAAGGTATATTCCGCTGCACTCTCTTTAGGCAATTAATCGGAATTCTTATATTGAATTAAACATCCAGATCGATCATGTTTTAAAAGAAAATAATTTTTGAAATTATTGCTATTCTTTTTCTTGTTTCCAACATGTGTAACATATGTGTGTGTGTGTGTGTGTGTGTGTATTATCCAAAATTTCACGACACATAAGCAACCTTGCAGCTAGGGCAGAACAAATAAACCACTAAACTGGAAAGGCGAACTAATCCGCGAAATTGTTTGGATTGGTTTGGTTTGAAAAGATGAAATGGTTTGATTTGGCTTGGTTTGGTTTGAGAAAATTACAAACCGTTTGAATTGGTTTACATTTGAAAAACCGCTTCAATCGAATCGGAAGACTATTTTTTATTTTTTTAAACATTATTATGTTTAAGTAATATGAGAAAAAATATCAAGGAATTTAATTCATTATGATTGTCAAATTCGTTAACTAAATTTGACACTCTAATAAGAAACTCCTTGTCGTAATTTCATTTTGACAGTTTAATAAGCTAAGTTTTTGACTAATTTAATTAAAAACCTTATAAATTTTTTTTTATGGAAATTATAATAGTAAACTAATTAAGCATATTTTTCTAAAAGTTTGACACTCTAGCTGGCAGGTACTTGAACAAAATAGCACTTTTATAAGTATATTCTGAAAATATCTTATTTGAAGTTTATGTATTATTTGTGCCTTTTTTTGTCTGCTATTTTCCATTAGTTATATGTTCGTGTTTAGTTATATATTTTTACTATCTTGAAGTTGAGAAATTTTACTTGTTACCCAGACCGTACTGTTATTAAAAACTTGTGTTAATTGATGATGCCATCATGCTTGTAGCCCCTAAAACATATATATATCACACCCCATTTTAGATTAAGTAATTTTGTTAATATGTAAATAGGCTCGATCTTTGTTATTTAATCGTTATTGTCACGATGCTTGCAGATATTTGTCACCCAATTATACAACTTCTTAGATGTATAAGTAAAATAAGTTTATTATGCGTAGTTGATAACGAAAATGCCACAATTAATCCATATATCCTGATTCATATATAGAGATGTTACCAAAAGTTAACAATCCAAAGATGACGAAAATTCGAACGGTACACATCCACAGAAAAATTACACTAACCTTGTCTCCGATTGGCACACGAATTGTTTCAAATGGGCACGCGAATCCTTATATCATAATGTGTGTTTGTGTGTTTCTTCTCTTTTCGTTCTTTTTTCAACCTCCTATAATGTCTTAATTAGGTTCATATATCTGGTTCACTGCCCATGATTTTATTTTATTTAATAATAATACACATGTGGCCCTTTTGCTTATTTTATTATTATTAGTTTTTCAACCAGCTTTCGCTTTTTTTTTTTTTAATTGTGTATACGTATGCATATAACATTATTTATTTATGTATAACAATAAAAACAAGAACTTCTCTCTATGTGCGCGTATAACAATAAACAATTTAAAAAACTCAAATCCCGAAGCGAATTGAAGAAAAAATTAAAAGTGTTGAAGTAGGTGAATATTTTTTGACTATAAAAATGTGATGCAAAGAAGATTATGGTCATACAGTATATCATTGGGTCAGCCGTTGATTGCCAAACAAACCCTAAAGTAATAATTTGGTTAGTATGATATAGAGGTATCATGGTAGTGAATGGAGAAGGGTAAACAAAACATGTGACTCCGAAAAGGAATCTATGTATATATATACTTATACTGTTACATATAATAAAATATATAAGTACTTATATAATGTGCATTGCTTTTTAGATAAAGTACTTGTGAGCTGTACTACATATTATAAATTATAATGCAACAGTTGAAGAAAAGAAGATAGAAATATTTCTGTTTCAATTCATAATATAATTCTTAACGAGCTGAAATTATTTGTTATTTTAGCTTTTTCATAATTAAGATTTACAAGATCCTTGATTGCTTTATGTAGCACTTCTTGATAGATGTAATAATATCCGTTTTTCTTTTCTTCTTCTTTTATTTATTTATTTATTGAAAAGGTAATAGTATCTTTTAACAGTGATAATAATAAGCAAATTTTTATTTTAACAATTTATATGACACAAACATGACAATGCTTGCATTTTGCATGTTCGTGTGATTGCATATCTCAACATCACATAACTTGGTAATGAAATGCCTAAAGCCTAAGATGTCATTGAAGAAGCTATTTCATTTAATTAATTGATTATTCCTGGCTCAAGTTTTGATTAATCTGCTGTGATTGCAAGTCAGACTAGTAAAACTACATACAAAGTACGCGTATATTTCACTAGTATTATTTTACTAGAACTACTTTAGAAATCTACGGTGGGGACACGTTTGATCATCTCCATGCAAATTGTATATCCCGAATCTCAATGCTACGAAAAATAAGGCAAGAAAAATATAATGTTCCCCACAACCCCTTCCTTAATTAAAGGTAGAAAAGGAAGAGCAAAAGGACACGAACCGTTGGTTATGCATCTCCAAAAGGACATGAACCGTTGATCATGCATCTTCCTACCATCCTTTTTTTTTTTTTGTTTTTTAAATGCTCATGTCTCTACTTTTGTCATAGAGATCAGATTTCTAATCTTCTTTTTCTACAAAATATTAAAGGGACTATTCGGAATATTATTATTTTCAAAATATTTAATTATTTGTAATCATCGTAATTTGTATTTGTATTAGTGGATTAGTTTAGTTTGTAAAGGTATATACTCTATATCTATATATTAGCATAATCACACATATTTATCTTGAACACATTACACGTATATATAGATGATTTAATGACAATAAACAGATTGAGAGTATTGCAATTTACCGACCTTCATTCAATTTTATCCACAAAAAAAAAAAAAAGAAACAAATTCTCCTTCTATCACATTAATCTAATACAAGTTTGAGCCTTTGCATTGTATGGAATAATTTGTATTTAACTTTTCAAATTTTATTTTTTTTAATATTAACTTTTCAAATTTTATTAATGCTACATTTTATATGGGAACTATTTTGATATTATTAACAGTAGTAAGCATTATTAACCAATATATATGATTAAAAAAAAGTATTCATGTAGAGGGGGGAAAAAAAGATAGAACATCATGTACATAATAATTTGTTACTTTGGCATTGTTCTCTTACATTACATTTACGTTAGATTACAATAGTTGATTGAATAATCAAACTATATATTAAAATTTCTTTATAAATTTGAGATATCTATTATTTAATTTGAGGGAAAATAGCACCTATATGTCTTATATACGGGTGATGTTATATATATATGGCGTGCATATAGACACATGAGATATTGTATTATAGTGAGAAAATAATTGTGATTTTAAATAAGGAAAAAACTTTCATTGCAAAAGATTTTCAAAAACCCTCGCTGCACATTCCGATCTCCCATTGTTGTGATAAACTCAGATGTACACTGTACACAATGGCATTTATTTAATGAGAATTAGAGTTTTTTAAAATATTTGCCCAAAAAAAATACTACTGTTTAAAGTTCTTTTAAGGAAAATTTCTTTAAAGGGTGGCTACCCATTTCCGCTAAACTAATCATGTCTTCCAACAAAATCCAACAACCCTTGAGATTATCAAGAAAACAGTTATAGGTCAATTAATTGTTGTTGCGTATCAGTTGTCTATCCAATTTTTCTATAGAAAACTGGTTAGACGCTGGATTTGTTTGTATTGTGCCCTAGACAACATTGTCTCTAATTCTTTGTCTTTTTGTTTTAATCTTTGCTTTTAATGGTTAACCTTTCTTCCCCGCATCCAGCTTCTTTTCTAATTCCCCTCTTCTCCATAATTTCTCTAACAGAATTAAAACTTCTTATTTTGATCATTCAATACCCAAACATTGACCTCAACTCGGCTAGCTTTTGTACGTTGACATCTGTCAGAACATATTTAAGCACTTTCTTGCTCACAATCAATCATACAATACCAAAAAGAGGTTGAGGACGTGTTGTATGGAATATGCATGCATTGATGCATCGGTTGCAGAGTGTCTTGACTGAGCATGAAACGACATTTTTGTTAGGAAATCAAACCGAATAAGATTTAGGATTTATCTCAAGAGCTTGGTTTGTATTAGAAATCTCAAATGAACAACATAAACAAATAAAAATTTAATATGATAATAATAACACGAGATTTTTGTGCAAAACTCTAAATCAATCTAGAGAAAAATTAATCACAGGAGTCAAAGATATTTTCCGCTATATAAAGAGTTGTTACAATCATATATAATTTTCACCCACATAGGCATGGACAGTAAGACAGGCTTTGATTTTTGTTCAAGATTTTCTTTGATTTGATCCAGATTCTTTTTTAATATTTTGTAGATATATGATTTATCTTTTGCAGCTGTGAATTGACGTTCACTCGTGTGCCCCTTTGCTCTTTTGTGAAATATAAAGGATGGTTTTTGTCGAATAAAGTAAAAGAAAAGAAAAGGGGGAAAAAAGGAACACTTGATCCGTTTGTCATCGGAGGCTGTGGGTCGTTGCAGCTTTTTCTATTCAAACCCTTTCTTAATATGTCACATATCGGAAAAAAAAAGACAGAGCATTCAGATCTCATAATGATTGAAACATTATTGAACAGAATGTTTGTCGCATTTGAACATGCCTTGTGATTTTAAGACACATACATAAAACATAAATAAATATATACATAAAACAACATCACGTCACCCAGTTATACCAAGTGTGACAGATGCATGATCCACAGCACCAAGATCAACTTGATAATTAGCAGCTCCTTGGTGGACTTGTGCTCCATTTAATGTGGTTGACGTTCTACCCAAATGCATTTTCAGTAGCCATATAAGGACCATTACCAATATTATTGTTGGACATGCCACAATCGTGATTTCAACGGAGAGAGAGAGATGGAATTTGGCACCTCGGTGCTGGTCTAGTGCCTGGTTGCTAGATCTGTGTGTGTGAACATATAAACTTCAAGAGATGATAGAGACGTGTCACATATGATTTAGGAGATTGAATGGAAGCCAAAAAAGAGTTTGTGTTGCGTGGTTAATTTATGATTCTGTAAAGACATTATTTACAACGGAAAATTACAAGAACAACACGTTTCATCTTGGCCGCCAAGATTTCACTTCTACAGAAAAGGAAACACATACACAACCAAGGAAGCTGCTGCAGATGCCATAAATTCTAACCTAAACGGAATTTACCATCCATCCCTTCTACATCGGACAACCCATTTTAGAGATAAAAAAGGGGGACACATTTTTGGTCCTTCAAAATCAGCTTTAATTACATTGCCGAGGACTGACCGGTCGGTTTTAGGCTATCTGCTCCTCTCTCTCTCTCTCTCTCTCAGAGTACCCAAAATTCTCCATTTCAAACTCATTTATCCGGAAAACAGAGAATCCAAACCGTCCATGATGAAAAAACTTTGATCCATTCACTGGACGATCCAGATCTTAATTTCACATGGATCTTTTCTTTCATTTCTTGTTCTTGTTGTTGCAGTGTGCTTTTGTTCAAAGTATGTGGTGGAATGACAGGCGGCTTGGGGGAGTAAGGTTGGTGAGGGTGGAGCTACAGTAGTTCTAACAGAGTGTACTTTATTAGGAGAGTGATGAAAAGAGGAACATGGGCTTTCTGTACTAGAAATAGAAACTTGATAAATAAATAACATAGTTAATTCCCCTGTTGTCTACTACTTGAGATGAAATCCCCCATATATATTATTATTATTCACACACGTACACAAGAAGAAGAACCCTAGTCATGATAATTTTCGTGTAAAATAAATAAATAAATATTGACATACCTGGGGGTTATAAGTGGATGCCCACATTCAGAAATTTCCCCTGGAAATCAACAAAAGTAGTAGTAATAATTTTATCAAAAAAAAAAGCAAATTAATGAAGATGACATAAGACATTTGCAGGGGAGAGACTGTGCAATTACCAGGGGCAGCTTGGGTGAGAGTGGCGGTGTTTGAGAAGCTACAGCTCCCCGGAATTCGTTCCTTGCTCTGGTAATAGCTATTGACAGCATAGTTGCAATGGTTTCTTATAGAATTCGGTTGGAAACAGGGACCACTTTCCATTATTGGTTCACAATCAGCTCCAGCATTGCAGGCGTACTCTATGTCTTTCTGATAAATTTCATCGCTCAATCCATCCTTGCAAACGCAATAAGTAGCAGTACCCTCTGCAATGCAGACAAAATTTATTGAAGAGTTGTGCAATGATCAAGTGATCACTAACTAGTATGTATGCAGAAGAAGATGATAAAAAGCATATATATAATTAGCCAGTGAAATATTAGAACGGTTGGAATTAGAAATTGCGGACCTGAATGCATGGCCATGCTGAGCCAAACCAGGAGAACACACATCATCGTAGTGAGAGCTATTAGTGACCTTGAAGTTTCTGGAGATATATATATATATATATATATATATAAGGCTACTTAGCGCTCTCTACCTCTAACCTTTCATATTTCTATGTTTTCGGCCCTTAACCTTTAGAAATTGGCATTTTTACTCTCAATTCTCATTTTTTAGCGCTATCTATCTTTTTAGAATACAATGGACTATAATATCCTCCAACGTTAATTAACATAAAAATGCGATGTATAATAAGTAAATAAAAATAAATAAGCTTATTAACATTAGTAATAATATTCTAACACCCATATAGATTCCTTTGTATGTCTTTTATAATTATATGTATACACACCATATTAGATATGCACAGTCACATGATATGCATACATACAATCATGTGAGACATAAAGGTGCCATAAGAGCACTTATATGAGTACGAAAATTTTTTATCGATACTAAATACTATTGCTTTAATTTTTATTTGATTCGACTTTTATTTTTAAAAAGCAACCAAATCACGTTATTATTGTATTTTTATTTATTTTTAATCTACTAAATTTCTTAATTAGCAATTAGAGGCTATCATAGTTATTTTTAGTTAAAATGGTAGATAGAGCCAAAAAAGAGATCGTTGAAAGTAAAAATATTAATTTTTAAAAATTACGGACGAGAGACGCAAAAATCTGATATATATATATATATATGGATAATGTTCAAGCACCTCCCAAGGTGCTGTTACAGAACCTCTTACCCCATGTGACATGCATTGATGCATGCCACATGGATTTTAGAAAAAATTATTTCGATCAATCTGTTTTTTAATCATTTTCAAATTGTTTTTCCCGTGCAACACACGTAGAATAACAGTGGTCATAACGGATGACGATACAGTAGATTCAAATTGAATTAATTGGCCCCAGAGGAGTTCTCCGCGGCACAATCACCAAAGACCCCCTGATTGCGAGATCATGCCCGAAAAAATATTCTTTAGAAGAGCAAAAAGAGAATTCTGTTGTCTCCCGTCCACAGTGCTATTCCAGCTGTTTGCAACAGCATTCACAGACGTATAAAGTTACATGCATCCCTTTTTCTTTTGGAAACTAGTTGTGGATCCAGCGTCGATGTAATTTAGTAGAGAGTTTCAGTGTTGCAATAATATGATCAGAGACGTACTAAATTCATTTCATTTCATGCACAAGAATTTTAGATACAAGTTAATACGATACCATACATAAAAGTTACTTCTGGAGAAATACTTCAAAAACTTGTTTTGCTTTTCGCAATACTGGATGGATGGTGGAAAACTTGTTAGTGATCATAACTTAGAAGCACTGCCTTACAAGTAACAGGAAATGCTCAAACCATTGAGAACCCATTGTCAATAAATCAAAATCAATAAGGTCTATAAGCACCCCAAGACGTGTTAATAGAAAAAACTGCATCTTCAAGTGCCCCAACATACTTTTTCTTCTTGGTG
>CAVNYN010229380.1:0-35913 GCA_963692815.1 Nyctanthes arbor-tristis
GCCAGGTATTATTTAATGTCGTAAAACCCTCCAATGAGAAGGGAAAATCGACGGGGCAAACCGACAACTCCACTATTACCAAATAATAATGGGAATACAATGTTTATCCTCTCAAGATTATCGCCCTAAATCAAGAGGTAATCACACACTACCACAATCACGCAACACCGTCAAGAACAATATTCTTGGCACCACAAATAACTCATCTAACAATAGATGAAATCTAACAAACAATAACAAGGGATGAAGAATAATATCACCTAACTCGTTCCAAGAATTAACTTGGAGAAACCACCGCTTGAAGAAATCGAACACCAAATAAAAGTCAAAATTCTCGTTCCAAGCAACCAAGAAAACTGACTTTTTTCCTTTCCAATTCCCTCAAATTTCGTGCGTAATTGGATGTAACTTTGCTGCCTTTTCCCGTGCGACTTTCGTTTCTGCCTTTTCTTGGTTTCCGTTTCCTTTTAGCCGCAACTATTTTTCTCCTGTTTCCGTGTTTCGTTTTCTTTATTTCTTTTTCTTGGGCAGCCACTCCAACGGAAAAACTACACATCAACATACTTATATATATATATATATTTATATATATAAAACTAAATCCTAATAGGTTTAGGATTTCGTGTCCCTCAAGACTTCTAATTTTATTCAGACAAATTACTTAATTTATCCTTCAACTTTTGTCTTGTATTTAAGTTGAGTAACATCATGGGCTGGACCCGCCCAACAAGAAATGTGTGCCGAATTCAGTGTGCATCTCTAAATGGATGGTGGGGAAAGCAGTTGCTTGAGTTTAGAAAGTTGTTCTGATGAAGGGATGGTGAAGATTGAATCAGTAAGGTGTTGGTGTAAATTCCAATTCGTGATCACTTTTGGGCAGCTTAATCAATTTTTAGAGAGCTTGCTTGGCAATTGTGGCGGGACTAATAATGACTTTGACAAAGATTGATTGACTTGCCGAATTCAATCAATTATTTCGTTCTTTCCCTCTTGATCACAAGCATGTACCTCGACCGGATTTCAAAAACCCAACTGGTTGTTTACTTTGGCATTTCCCTTGGTGTTTCAGTCCACAATGCTTCATTTGCCTTGGTATTTACTTTGTTGACAGACGATTCTGCAGTTAATGGTTCTGCTGACATTTCAAATGCCTGTAATCTCTGGGAAATTACAAGGCAATTGTGGTGGGACAGAGATGACTTGACTTGTAGTCAGCTCTCGTATAATAAGCCTATTCCCTCTTGTTACAGAGCAAGACAAAAAAATATGCACTTCCACCGATTCTCAAACGGTATTCTTGCTGTCTATTTGCTTCTTCATCTCCTTTGCACCTCTGCTGATGATTCTGCAGTTCCTCACCATGCTGCGGATACAGCTATTAACTGTGGTTCTGCTGGCATTTCAACGGCCATCAGTGGCAGGAAATGGACTGGAGACATAAAATCAAGATCTACTTCCTTGGTGCAAATAATGGGATCATCCACCGCCTCAAGTTCCACCGATAATCTAGCTTCAACTGACCCTGTTCCCTACAAAACAGCCCGAGTCTCTCGATCACAATTCTCCTACACATGTCAACTCAACCCAGGTCAGAAACTCATCCGTCTTCACTTTAGCCGGCCTTGTTACCGGCTTTTCAAAAAGTTTAAGGATTTCTTCACTGTAAAAGCCGGGCCTTTCACTCTCCTTGGCAACTTCAGTGCTTCACTAACTGCCGAAGCTCTTGGGGTAAAGTCATTTGTTAAGGAGTACCATATCAATATAGAAGAAGATCAATCCCTGAGCATAATATTTTCTCCCCAACATAGCCAGTCACATGATACATATGCTTTTATAAATGGGATTGAGATAATATCCATGGCTGCCAATTTTTATCACTCTCGTGCTGGCAATCATGGAGTCCAAGTGGTCGGACAAAACTATCCAATCTATGTTGACAAAAATACAGCTCTTGAAATCATGCAACGATTGTATTTCAGACAGGATCCTATCTCTTCTATAGAAAATTCTCCAATGTTTAGCATGTGGGAAACTGTTCCAGATTATAAGGTGAAAACGATCAAGAATTTTACCTGGAAAACGTCTGTGGATGTCGGATTTGGATACTTGGTCAGGCTTCATTTCTGTGAAGCAGGCGATAGTGTGTTCGGTGTCCTCATAAACAACATGATTGCAGAAACTAATGTTGATATAGTCAAAGAGCGGAGCCGGAAAGGCATCGTTCGGTACAGAGACTACATGCTGGTGGTCAAAGGAGATAAAGAAGAGGGAAGGCGGGATCTGACGATTGTCCTGCAGCTAAAGGAGCAATTGTTGATAAGTGATGTACTTAAAGGATTGGAGATATTCAAGTTGAGCAACCATGATAATAGTCTTGCAAGTCCAAACCTATCGCATCCTGCACAAGGATCATTAGTCATGACTCTGCTAAATTTACTATCAACCTTTGGTCTTACAAATTCAATTGCAACTGGTGCAGTAATTATAATCTCTCTAGCCAACATCATTACTTATAAGTTGCGGAAGATCCGGGAAATTAAATCCACTGAAGATGGGAACAAGCCACCATCCTTGATTGAACAGCTCTGTCGTCCCTTTTCACTGTCTGAGATACAATTAGCCACAGAGAACTTCAGTGACGCATTGGTTATCGGGAAGGGTGGATTTGGCAATGTCTACAAAGGATTTCTTGATAAGGGCACATAAATTGTTGCTGTGAAACGGTGGAAATCAAGTTCCAGGCAAGGGGCACATGAGTTTTGGACAGAGGTCGAAACACTTTCAAAGCTCAGGCATAGTAATCTTGTTTCCTTAATCGGATACTGCAAGGAGTTCCGTGAAATGATTCTAATCTATGAGTATATTCCAAGTGGCACATTGGCCGACCATCTCTTTAAAACTGGTGGTGAGAATGAGTATGAATCTTACCTCTCTTGGAAGCAACGTCTAAAAATCTGCATTGGGGTTGGTCGAGGACTAGACTACCTTCACCATGGAACTGATCATGAAATCATACACCGTGATATAAAGGCCTCGAACATCCTGCTGGACGAGAATTTGGAGGCTAAGATTTCTGATTTTGGGTTGGCCAAACCTCTAAAGAGAAGTCAGGTGCGAAGCCATGTTAGCACAAACGTAAAAGGCACATTTGGGTATTTTGACCCAGCTTATTTCAGAACCCGTAAACTCACAAGGAAGAGTGACATATATGCCTTTGGTGTTGAGATCGGAAGTATTGAGTGGAAGACGAGCTCTTGATCGAAGAGTCACAACAGAGGATAAGATTAGACTCACTGTGTGGGCTCAAGATTGCATCAGCAAGGGCGAAGCGAATCAACTTGTTGCTCCATGTCTGACGGGACAAATTTCATCTGATAACCTGATGACTTTCCTGGAAGTCGTTAAAAGATGCTTGGACGAGGAGCCAAAGGGACGTCCTTCAATGGCTCAAGTGGTTGTACAACTTGAGTTTGTATTGGAGCAGCAGGAAGATTCAAAGTCTGATCAAGAGAGAAATAGATCTGATGACATCATGTCTTCAACAGGGGAAACCACCCAATCAATTTTTGAAGAGACTCAAGAAATGCCGTCTGCAAATGAGCAGATAATTACTAATCCTCTGGGGGGAGTAAATAAAAATGAAACGGTTCAGATTGCTGAGCATTCACAAAGGGACACAGTGAGAGATAAAAGAAAAACAAATGCTTATAAACGTTCCCGATTCTGGCCATGGGATTTGTTCTGGAATAGAGCAAAACCACCCAAGAAAAAGGAAATGGATTATTTGGAAATACCAGGTACTCTAATGACCCAAAGTTTAAATGTGATTTATTTCACTCGTAGATATTTCTATATTCCAAAATTTTCAAAATTAGTAACTATTATATGGAACCCCTCCTCAAATGCCTGGCCTATACCGGGACTGAATTTTATCAAGGAATCATATTGTTTGATAATAAGAAGAGACAAGCTGAATTTGCATTGATTTTTATACAAATGAAGTCACGCTGAAACAAAACTCATTTCTTACTCTGAGTCCTAGAATGCACGTGCATCGATTAGGCTCTGTCCACTTATGTCACTGAATTAAAGTATCGTTTTGCAGAGACTTTGCATAGATTTGATTGGGAAACCATTTCAGCAGCAACTAACAATTTCTCACCCTCAAATAAGATTCGAAGTGGAGGATTTGGCGATGTTTACAGGGTGAGATTTTCTGAAGTGATTGCTTTTGAATCTCGTTCCTTGCTTTGTTAGGGAAGATGGTGATTTGGATTTCATTCTTTCTGCTGGTTTTATTTATCATTCCTATACAGGGTCTATTATCCGCTAGAGAGGAAGTAGCTGTTAAAAGGTTTTCATCAAATTCCTGTCAATGTCTGAGAGAATGGGGAAGTGAACTTGATTTTACTGACAAAGTTCAGCATCCGAACCTCATTAAAATACTTGGTTACTGCTTTCACAAGGGAGAAATGATAATTGTATATGAGTTCATGGAAAACAAAAGTCTAGATCTTATTCTATTTGGTTAGATCTCTCTCTCTCTCTCTCTCTCTCTCTCTCTCTCTCAATTTTAATTTTTCCATCCTGGAATATTATTTTCTTTCCTTTGCGCAAACGAATTATTGATCAACATTATATATATATATATATATATATGAGCTAACTTCGATTGGAATGAGACAGATGAAGGAAGGCGTTCTGAACTTGGTTGGATATGGCGATTCAAAATCATCACTAGTGTTGCTCGCGGTCTTGTTTATCTTCATCATGATTCTAAATTTAGAATTGTTCATAGGTCTATCAAGCCCAGTAATATCTTACTAGATAACGAAATGAACCCAAAAATTTCAGGCTTTCATTTTGCTAGAAGTTTAGGAGAGCGTCTTCAAGCCGAAACCAGCAGAATTTGTGGAACATAGTAAGTATTAAATTACACCCATCTAAAATAACAGACGCATTTATTTATGTAAATTGTCTAATACGTAGTGCAGTGGCTATATTTCTCCAGAATACGCAATATATGGCATAATATCAGTCAAGGAAGATGTCTATAGCTTTGGAGTTCTTATTCTAAATATTGTGAGTGGAAGGAGAATCTCCTATGGTATTTCTGAAAGCCTTGATAGGCAGGTATAAGTAATATATCTAACTCACAAAATTTTCCTTTAAAGCTTGATGTAAGCCAAGCATAAACTAAATGATTGTATTTATGTCTTGTATTACTGAACTTTACAGGCCTGGAAGATGTGGAACGAAGGAAAAACATTGGATTTCTTGGATAAATCGGTAGGGGATGAATTTTCAGCCGATGAAGTATTAAGGTTTGTACAAGTTGGTCTTTTATGCATCCAGGAAAAACCAGATGATCGACCATCAATGGCGTCTGTGCTAGATATGTTGGAGAAAGAAGGTGTCACTTTGCCAAAACCAAAACCACCTGCATATTATTTTCCTAATGCACAGCATGATACTACAGACTCTCTAAATGATGATATTGCAGGCTCTGTGAATGATGTAACTATGACAGTGTTAGAGTGTCGATAGATAGCACGTATTCAACCTTTTTGGGTTCTATTCCAACAGTTTTTATGTATTATAAACACACAGCACACATTGCTGCCTGCTTGTGTGCATCTGAATGCTCTAATTCTGAAACGAAGCTCGCTAAATCTTAATAGAAATTTAATTTGTTTCGGTCCAGAAAAAATCATTTAATTCATTATCAAGTTGTCTTTTGATCTATCTATCAATTTTTGCATAGGATCCAATGTTGTCGTGATCACCTACCATAAAAGATGTTTTCACCCCTACTCATACAAAAAAGGCTAAGTGTCTGTCTGTCCCTTGCGTCCCTCTCCCTCCCTCTGATCCAAGTACATTAGTGATAACCAATAACTATAAGGGAGGTTTTCTCCCCTAAATGCATTGAAAATGCACCTAGTTTTCACCTTTCTTCAATTGCCTTCAATTCTTCAAAATCCATTTTTTTTCCTCCCCATCATTGCTCCTCTTTGCGGGTGATCCGCTATTACGGTACACTAGTTTAATAATTGTTTACAAATTGCGTTGACCTGAATTCAAAGTAAAAGCTTATATTATATAATAAATGGGAGTGAAGGAAAGGTTGCTTTTAATTTACAGTCAATCAGGGCAAGATTCAACATAGACGTTTCCAAGACATATAATATTCCATCAGTCAAGGTTTAAAAAACACCCTTTTTGCCTTTTCCATTCCGTTGTTTTCGTCTCATCAGCACTTGTCAATTACCAGTACACAAAATATGATTAAAATAGCTTTACAAAGATCTTACAGATGTTATAGCAGGAAAGGCTCAAAATACTCAAGAAGAGCCACTATTAGTATTTTATAAAGTTAAAAGCCATCTCTCATCAAAAAAGTTCTCTGCATGTTGAAGATTCAATGCAATAATGCTGATAAGTATTATCTTTGTATTATTAACTGCTAGCATTCCTCTCTTGTTTTCCACCAAATAGTACAACCGGAAAGCATACTTGCATTCAACTTCAATGTTAGTTCTGGTAGTCTTCTTGCTTTGACCTGTTCTTTTCACCTCTGCAGATCATCACCTTACTGGGGATATAGCGATCAACTGCAGTTCTGCCGGCGTTTCAAATGATACCAATGGCAGGGAATGGATTGGAGATATAAAGTCAAAATCTACTTCCTGATCCACCAGCTCAAGTGCCGTCAATAATTTGGTTTCCATGAATCCTGTCCGATACAAGACAGCACGAATATCTCAAGTCCAATTCTCCTATGTTTTTCTGAGTAACCCGGTCACAAACTTGTTTGCCTTCGCTTTAGTTTGGCTTCATACGAGCATTTTGAGAAGTCCATGGACTTTTTCACTGTCAAGCCGGGCATTTTTACCCCCCTCAGTAATTTTACTGAGGCTTCATTTCAGTGAGAGAGACCACCAGACAGCAGAGACTGGCATCTTGTGTTTAGAATCCTTATAAATGACATGATTACTGAAACTAATGTGGATTAAGGAAGGGGCGGCTCTGGCACCTTTTGGTACAGAGACTACATTGTGATGGTGAAAGGATGTAAAGAAGAATGCAGGCCCGATATACTGATTTCCCTGCAGTCAAATGAATCCTTCCTTTATGGGATTGGAGATATTCAAGTTGAGCCACCAAGAAAATAGTGCATAGCCAGTCCTAACCCCGTGCCTCCTGGACAGGCATTCTCATCGATGACTACAAAATCAACTGTCAACTTTAGCATGCAATTAGTGTATAGGTACTGTTTTTTCATTGACCCAAGATTCTCATTTTATAGGTGAAAATATGATTTACTTAACTTGTATGTTTCTATACTCTGAACTTGTCAAAATTAGTAACTGTCATATGTAAGGCCTGCCCAAATCCCTTGCCACTGCTGTAAATGAACGTTATACATGATTTATTTTGTTTGATAACTAGATTTTCATCCGTACGTTACACGGTTATACATCTTATCAAAGTATCTACGTAAATATCAATATTTAGTTTTAATAAATTATGATAAATAATAAATAAAAATAAATTTTCAGTTCTGTTGGCATCATCTTACAATAATTATAATGTACAATAAATTGAAAGCAATTAACCCAATCTACTATCATATAGTATGACATCATATGGTTATATATAACCATGTAGCGTGCATCAGAACACAACGTATGGGAAATCACAACCATGTGGTATGTCTCAGTACATTCCATATGGCCACATGGTAGTAACATATACTATATAAACATATAGTGTAAGATCATTTTTACTATTAAATGGCATCATTAAAATAAATAAATTTATTTACCCTATGATACATAACGGAAGAGGGACTACATAATATGAAATGATTATTAACTCAATGATATTTTGTAGTAACATATATATTTTTTTATTTTTTCCAAATATATTAGATCGTCACGGATAATGTAAACTGTAAAATCATATACATCATAACAAAAGAAGATTAATTAAACTCAAATAATAAATATGAATAACTCACCGTTTGATAACATATAATGAAATAAATAACTATTAATATGTGTGTGTGTGTGTGTGTGTGTGTATATATATATATAAAGTAAAAACGAATTGAAAGAACAAAACCGAATAAGGACTCTTCATTATCAATTTCATTAGTGGCATGACGGTTGAGGACTGTGAGAGAGAGAGGGAGAGGGGGCAAAGAGAATATTCAAATGAGGACAAAAAATTAAAAACCAAAAAGTAGAAGAGATAAACATCAAAGTTACCTCATTGGTTACCATAAAACAATCAAAATGACCAAAAAACCCCCACTTGAAGCATTTTGGGTTGGAAAATTGCGGTCAAAGTGTACCACAACACCTCTCATTTTATTAATATATAGATTAGATGAAACAAGCTGAACTTAGTTTGATTCAGGGTAAATTTCACAAAAGGTCCCCAACCTTTGTAAAAAATAACCAATTCATCCCCAATCTTTTTTTTCAAACATGTAAGTCCCCAACCTTTCAAAAATATGCATAAGAGGTCCATACATACTATTTTTTATCAATTTTCATTGTTGACTTTTTCTATAAAGATAATTTTACCCTTTATTTAAAATTAAGAAATAAGAACATAAATTTTAAAAATTTCATTTCGATCTCTCAACCTATTTCTCTTTCACACACTTACATATATTCATTTGTATTTTTTTTCCCATTCACCTACTTAACAGAAGTTATACATACACATTGTACATGGGTTCATGAAAGATAGAAGTCCAGATTTGTTCCTATTTGGTTAGATTTCTCTCTCGTCTCTCTCAAAACAAATTATTCAATACACATTCTGAACTTGGTTGGACAAGGTGATTCAAAATCATCATTGGTATTGCTTGTGGTCTTGTTTATCTTTATCGTGATTCCTGATTAAGAACTATTCATAGACAATCTCATGCCGAGCAATATCTCACTTGACGGTGAGATGAATCCTAAAATTTCAAGCTTCACTCCTGCTAGAAGTTCAGGGGAACATCAAACTGTAACAACTTTTTGAATGATTGGAACATGGTAATCACAATAACCACTTGCCCCTTTAATTCTACATTCATCTAAAATACTATACTAATTTATGTAATAATTTGTCTAATTTGGTATGCAGGGCCTATATGTCTCTAGAGTTCTCTTTCGATTGGATGCTATCACTCGGAGATCTTGTTCTAAATATTGTGAGTGGAAAGAGAAGAGTCCTTGTTGCTGCTACCAAAACAAGGGTGCATATCATCAGGTTGGTTGGATGCTTGTAAAGGAGTCTCCAAACAATGTGACCATTCGAGCATCTCCATTGCAACAATTGTGTTCTAGATGTATTCATCTGTTTACTATAATTTTGAACAGGAAGGGAAAAAATTATGAAAGCTTCATAGAAGTTTAAATTCTTTTTTCCAACCAAAAGGAAAAATCATCGGATATCAGGTCAAAGTGAGCTAATCCAAAGTATATTGGAATAAACTAAATTCAGAGAAAAAAGCTCATATAAAATTTACAGTCAATCAGGGCAACATTCAACATAGATGCTTCCATAACATATAAAATTCCATCAGTCAAGGTTGAAAAGTTGTCCCTTTTGCGTTTTCCATTGCGACATTTTAGTCTCATCAGCAATAGTCAATTATCAGTCCATAAAATAAATGAAATGAACTTTCCTTTCAAATAAATAAATGAATACAGCTTTACAAAAATAGTAAAAAATTATTTAGTAGGAACTGTTCAAAATATTCAAGAGGAGCCACTATTCGTAATGGTACCTTGTATGAAATTAAAATTACAAGGTGCCTCCCATCGAAAAAGTTCTGTGCATGTTGCCGATTGGTACTATCTCTGTATTATTAACTGTTAGCATTTCTCTCTTGTTCTCCACCAACAGATGTACTTGTGTTCGACTTCAATGTTAGTTAATAACTAAACCAGAAGATGTACTTGTGTTCGACTTCAATGTTAGTTCTGGTCTTCTTGCTTCGTATTATTCTTTTCACCTCTGCAGATCATTGAGTTACTGGGGATATAGCTATCAACTGTGGTTCTGCCGGCGTTTCAACTGATTCCAATGGCAGGGAATGCTTTGGAGATATGAAATCAAAATCTACTTCCTCACTGCAAATAAAGGGCTCATCCACCAGCTCAAGTCCCATCAATAATCTGGCTTCCATGAATCCTGTCCCATACAAGACAGCACGAATCTCGCAAGCACAATTCTCCTATGTTTTCCGAGTGAGCCCAGAGTCACAAACTTGTTCACCTTCACTTTAGTTTGGCTTCATACCGGCATTTTGAGAAGTCTCTGGACTTTTTCACTGTCCAAGCCGGGCCTTTCACCCTCCTTAGTAACTTTAGTGCTTCAATAACTGCTGATGCACTTGGTGTGAAATCTTTTGTTAAGGAATACTGCTTCAACATCGGACAAAATCAAACCTTGAGCATAAATTTTATCCCTGAACATAGCCTGTCATGTAAAACACATGCTTTCATAAACGGAATTGAGGTTATATCCATTCCTTCATTTCCCGATTACTACGATGACAGTTATCTTGGTGCCCAAGTCATTGGCCAAAAGTCGCGAGTCTACATTGATAACAGTACTGCACTTGAAATCGTGCAGCGATTGAATATTATTTGGAACTCGATTTCAGCATTAGATAATTCCGGTATGTTTAGGACGTGGGGAACGAGCCCAGATCAAAAGGCAAGCAAGAACAAAAATTTCACATGGACAATACTTGTGGATGTTGGATATGGATATCTGGTCAGACTTCATTTCTGTGAGAAAGACCTCCTGATTGCAGAGACTGGCCACCTAGTGTTTAGAGTCATAATAAATGACATGATCACTGAAACCAATGTTGATAAAGGGAGGGGTGGCTATGGCACCTTTTGGTACAGAGACTACATTGTGATGGTGAAAGGACGTAAAGAAGAAGCCAGGGCCGATATACTGATTTCCCTGCAGTCAAACGACGCCTTTATGGGATTGGAGATATTAAAGTTAAGCAACCAAGAAAATAGTCTAGCCAGTCCTAACCCCGTTCCTCCTGGACAAGCTCCCTCATCTGTGAATCTGCAAAATCTGCTGTCAACTATGGGTCATGGAAATACAATTTCAACTGGTGCAGTAATTATAATCATTGTAATCAACATCGTTACTTATAAATTGCGGCAAATTTGGGAAGCTAACTTTATTGCAGACAGGAATCAGCCCTCAGTCTCGACTGGAAGAACTTGCCGTCCTTTTTCATTTGCTGAGATACAATTAGCCACTGAGAGCTTCAGTGATGCACTTGTAATCGGAAAGGGTGGCTTTGGCAAAGTCTACAAGGGATTCATCGAGAAAGGGCAACAAACTGTAGCAATAAAGCGGTTAGAACCTAATTCCATGCAAGGAGCAAATGAATTTTGGACAGAGGTCAGAACACTTTCTGAGCTCCATCATACTAATCTTGTTTCTTTAATCGGATACTGCAATGAGTACCAAGAAATGATTCTTGTTTACAATTATATTCCAAGTGGAACTTTGGCAGATCATCTCTTTCGATTCAGTGGTAAGAGTGATTATCATTCTGCTCTTTCTTGGAAGCAACGCCTAAGGATCTGCATTGGGATTGGTCGAGGGATAGACTACCTTCAGAGTGGTACTGATCATGAAATCATACACCGTGACATAAAGGCTTCGAACATCCTGCTGGATGAAAATTTGGAACCTAAGATTTCAGATTTCGGTTTGGCCAAATTAAGAGAGAAAAGTGGCATGCAAAGTTATGTTACCACAAATGTTAAAGGGACATTTGGGTATTTCGATCCAAAATATTTTAGAACCCGTAAACTCACAAGGAGTAGTGATACCTATGCCTTTGGGGTTGTGTTGCTTGAAATATTATGTGGAAGACCAGCAGTGGATCCCAGAGCTACTGAGGACAAACATAGTCTCACCATGTGGGCTGAAGACTGCATCAGTAAAGGAGAAGTTGATCAGCTCGTTTCTTCAAGTTTGAGGGGACAAATTTCACCAGAGAGCCTGATGGCATTTTTGGAAGTTGCCAAAAGATGCTTGAATGATGAACCAAGGGAACGGCCTACAATGGCCCAAGTTGTGGTACAGCTTGAGTTTGCATTGGAGCAGCAGGAATATGCCACCGAGATAACCAGTCCTGATAGTGTTTGCCCTAATACTGGAGAAATGATTCAATCAATTAGTACTGAGATACAAGACATGTTGTCTATCAAGGAGCAGAATATCACACCTCCCCTTGTAGAAAGAAACAAATACGATATGCTCCAGAATGCTGAGCCTTCAGGCAGGGGACTGACGGTAGATAAGAGAAAATTCAATTCTAGTAGGCCACCATGGTTTTGGCCGTGGGATGCATTCCGGAACAGGGCAAAACCAGTAAAGAAAACTGAATACGATCCCATCTTAATATCAGGTATTGCACTAACCACAGAAATGCTAACAGTATTCTTGCTGTTGGAAGCTATTTTCAAGAGGTTTTATCAGCTAAAATATTTTAAACTCAAGAGGTAGAAATAACCGCATCTTAATATTTTTTATTATTCTCCTCTTTTTGTCCCGGCATCTATGTAGCTTCTGCAGTTATTATGAAAACTTTTCATCATAGTTATATATATATATATATTAGTTGAAGCACCCAGCTGATTTTGAAATTAGACCTGTTCATTTTTCACTGAGACGCCTGTGGATATTTATGCTGGTAACTGCGCCTAACATATCTCAGAAAATGAATGAGTTGAGGAATTGCACTCTTTGACTTAGAAGCAACCAACTCTACATTAATTAACTCATTCTTTAGTTTAACAGCTAATGAGAACTTTAATAATGTTTCAGAATATTTTCACAGCAACGTGGATTTGCAAAGATTTGATTGGGAAACTATTGCTGCTGCAACTGCTAAGTTCTCGCTTTCAAATAAGATTGGAGCTGGCAGATTCGGTAGTGTTTACAAGGTGGCGTATGCAAGAATCACTTCAAAATCTCATTCTTTCCTTTAGGATTTTGAGTATGGAGTTCTTGCTAATGCTTTTTCCGTTGCACTCGTGTAGGGTTTATTATCTACAGGAGAGAAAGTAGCTGTTAAAAGGCATACATCAAATTCCAGGAAAGGCCTCATTGAATTGAAAAACGAGGTTCTTTTGATTTCCAAACTTCAGCATCCAAACCTCATCAGATTACGTGGATACTGCTTCCATCAAGAAGAAAGGATACTTGTATATGAGTTGATGGAGAAGAAAAGTCTTGATTGTTACATATTTGGTTAGATTTCAGTCCTTTACTCATTTTTCTAGGACTAAAATTGATCCAACTATGGAATATCATTTTCTTATTTTTGCACATTACTCAAAATGAGACAGATGAAGCAAGAAGTCACGAACTTGGATGTACCATACGGATGAATATCATCACTGGTATCGCTCACTCTCTTGTTTATCTTCATCAAGATTCGGGATTGAGAATTTTCCACAGAGATCTGAAACCTAGCAGTATTTTACTGGACAATGAGATGAATCCCAAAATTTCAAACTTCGGCCTTGCTAGAAGTTTACAAGAACATCAACCACAAATAACTACTAGAATTGTTGGATCATAGTAAGTATTAACATCTAGCTTAGTCTAAGTAATGTACTAATAATTTTCTGTCACTCAACTAATGTGGTTTATAGTGGCTATATGTCTCCAGAATATGTCAGGAAAGGTGTATTATCAGTCAAGTCGGATGTCTTCAGCTTTGGAGTCGTAATGTTAGAGCTTTTGAGTGGCAGAAAAAGTTATACAGCTTTTCCTGCTGGAAAACTCGTTGAGCATGTAAGTAAAGAAAAAACTAACTCATAAACCGCCATAAAGGCTGTAAGGCTGGATTATAAGCAATGAAATGAATAATTTATTCTTATCTGCGAAATGTTCAGGCCTGGAAGATGTGGAACAAAGGGAAAGCATTAGATTTGTTAGATAAGTCAATAAAGGATGAGTTTTCAGCAGATAAAGCCTTAAGCTATATCCAAGTTGGTCTTTTATGCATCCAAGAATGTCCAGACGATCGACCAACAATGACGTCCGTGCTAGATATGTTGGAAGGAGAAGGTGTTATGTTACCACAACCGAAATTACCTGGTTTTTTGTTTGATACAGAATATAAATTGAAGTATGCTTATATCGACTCCTCAAATGAGGTGACTGTTACAGGGTTAGAGTGGTGACAGAAAGCACGCTGTTTAGTGTCCTTTTTTGGTTATCATCCATATTATTATCGGCACGGGCAAAATCATTCATCATTTACTGGTCCAATTTGTATGTAACTAATTGATAGGATGCTTATTTGTTTTTTAAAATTATTTCTAGCTTCTTTTCAAGTTTGCACATGAGGAACTCTGATTAATTCCATCTTTTTATAAAAAAAATTCTGGATTAAGAAAAGCAAAATTTATCAGGGAAAAAACAGAGAGAGTTGCCGTTGAAATTATTAATTTCATTCTTGAAACTACAAATTATCTAAATGAAGAAAAGCACATCTGAAACTGGTACCAAAAAGATCTAAAAGTCTGATATGAAAGTCAATCTGAAACTATTAAAGAATTAATATTTTCAACATAGGCATCCTTACCTGTCCCAGAAACCAACCTATTTCCCTATTATAAAAAAATTTGTAGATAGATCAATTGGAATTCTTCAGGATCAACATTGTCAACGACGAAACAAAGCTTCTACTGATCGTTTATTATCACTAACCGTGCTAAATGTAATAAGCTCTGATACTACTTTTTAAGAAGAAACTCTAGGTTACCAATTTTTGGTAGAGTAGCCAAGCAAAATATAAAAAATCCCAGTGTGTATTTGAGAGAGATAATCCATAACCATCCTTGAAATTGGGATAAAGGGAATACAAAGCCGAAGCCTGTACAAGGAACGTTACTTTTCATTTTTATTTTATTCAAGCTGAAATTTCAACCAAAGGTACCTTGCAGCAGTAGATATGTCAATCTGTTATGCCTTCTGTCAAGGCTTGCCATTTGAATCGTGTAATATTGGCTTCGTGAAAAATAGTCAAGTAGCAATCTAGAGAAGACAGAAGATGGCTTTTCTCAACTGATGTCATTAGTAGGAAAGGTATACCAATCTAAAAATATGAAAGATAGATTAGGAAGAAAACAAGTTGATTGAATGAGTGCGATTTTGTTTCGGGTTAATTACACAAATCGTCCTCAACCTTTGGGTTTAGAACTAGTTTCACCCTTAATCTTTTTAAGACACCCCACAGCCCCCAACATTTCAAAAATGCACACAAATCGTCTCTATTTCTATTGTTCTGTCAAATTTTTATCAAAATGACGATTATATCTCCCCATAAACATTTTAAACTTTTTTTAAAATGTTTAAAAATAACAAAAAACTAAAAAAACCCACCCCACCCTGCCCATCCCCATCCCCATCCCCACGTCTCCCTTGTACTGCCTGCGGCCGGCCGTTAGAATGACCTATTCTGGCTGCCAAAAGGGGGGGTGAATCCCCCATTTTGCTGCCACTGCCAGAATGGCAGCACAAATGGGAGGTGAATCCCCCCCATTTTGCTGTCGTTCCGGTAGCAAAATGGGCGAGATTCACCCTCCATTTATGCTGGCAGCATTTGTGCTGCCCGAATGGCAGCACAAATGGGGGGTGAATCCCTTCCCCCCCATTTTGCTGCCATTTCCGGCAGTAAAATGGGGGGATTCACCCCCCTTTTTTGGCCCCGGAATGGACCATTCCGGCGGTTGGCCACTTGCAGTACTGCCGGGGGCAAGGGAGACGTGGGGTGGGGATGGGGTTTTTTTTAGTTTTTTATTATTTTTAAACATTTTAAAAAAAGTTTAAAATGTTTATGGGAAGTATAATCATCATTTTGATAAAAATTTAGTGAAACAGTAGAAGTATGGACGATTTGTGTGCATTTTTTAAAGGTTGGAGGCTGTAGGGTATCTTAAAAAAAGTTGGAGACGAAACTGATTCTTAACCCAAAGGTTGGGGACGATTTGCGAAATTAACCCTCATGAAAATTTTCTGATTATCGGAATAATATCAATCATCAGTAATAATCTAAAAATATGAAACATAGATTAGGAAAACACATTAATTGGAACAGTGTGATTTTATTTCAAAACGTATAATTAAGGACTCTTTAAGAGAGAGGAATAAATTAAGGAAACAATAGGATATGGAAATCGAGATTTGATACACCGGAAAAGGAAAAAATATATATATAATAAAAAAATCTTACCGAAACTAAAAACGCATTTTCTGCATTTACGGTTACACCCAAAACAAATAAAAAATAATAAGAATTAAAAATCTGATACCAGAAAAAAAAAAGAAAAAGCAAGTAAACAAAAAAGTAAAAAATAGGAGAAGTACCACACAATTTACCAATTTTGGGCGGGAAAAAATTGATCAATTATTTAATATAAAGAAGATTAGAATTGGAATATTAGCGTGTCTATTTATACATATATGATTATAAAATTTATATCCACATTCTTGAATTTAGATGCACACTCAAAATTTGTCATTTCAAGAAATTTGAGATTATGTTAATAAGGTATATACAAATAGATTAATTCAATATATTGTTCGATGAGTCCCTTTACTTGCATGAAAAAGATGCACAAAATGTTTTACAAAATATATACGGTTGGCAAGAATAACGCTAAGTGGTTCTGAAATATTAAATAATATAAGTGGAATTAAATACATGCACTTACGTCCCACTGCTTGATTTAGTTAATTTATCACTTAACGAACATATGAATTGATTTGAGCACCAGTTGTATTATATAGTATTGTTACTCTTTCTTTGAGTAGGTTATTTGTACATAAAAATGTCTACAAATTTGTACACACCCATAGAATTTACGCACACCTCAAAGGTTGTCATTTCAAAGAAGATAAGGTAATAAACATTTAAGTAGATACGTATGGTGCGTACAAAGTACACGTTTGCATGTACAAATAGCGCATTTCTCCTCATTTTACAAAT
This sequence comes from Nyctanthes arbor-tristis, assembly GCA_963692815.1. Taxonomy (NCBI): domain Eukaryota; kingdom Viridiplantae; phylum Streptophyta; class Magnoliopsida; order Lamiales; family Oleaceae; genus Nyctanthes; species Nyctanthes arbor-tristis. The sequence continues at coordinate 17,060 of CAVNYN010229380.1, forward strand.
AGAAGTTTCCTTGTTTGAATTGTCAAGAAAGATGACACTTTCCGCACTTTTTATGGGCAAATTCTATTTGTAAAATACTTTTTACAAAATATTTTACAAATAAAGATGATTTCACCATGATACCCTTTTATTTTATGTGATTGAAGAAAATTAATCTATAATAAAATATAAGATAGTGAAATTAGTATTATGTTTTGTTTAAAAAAAAAAAATTAATAATAAATAAACAGAAATACTCTTTCCAATGATACATCATCTTCTCTATCATCTATATCACTTTTATATATTCATGCAAGACATTAGAAAAATGTTTTGAGCGGTAGGCAATTAAATTATAGCAAAAAGTGATTCAAACTAATTTCTAGACAAGTTAACAGTCGAACACACGTGGCATTGAGGATTGGAAATTATTGTTATTGTAGTATTATTTGTCAAGAAAAAAGCAAGCTTGATCATCACTTGGAACGAGTGGCAATGAATTAACCAAGTAGCTCCCTCCAAAACCACACCAAATAAATGGCTACTTTTCACTAATCATATTATCATCAAATGCTTAAATGTCAGATAAAAACAAAACTATTGGAAAGTTGGAGACAAAACACAAGTTACATACTAAAAAAAAAACACAGGCATGAGAGACCCCGTCTGAGTCTTACACCTATTGACACTGATTTACAGTGCGAACGTCCTTTCCAAATTTCGAAAAATGGGAAAAAAAATTGGCCAATATACTTTGCGGTAGTTGCACAACTGGTATTAAAAAAGAGAGTTGTTCAAGGAAAAATAGTCCACATATATATCTCTTTTTTTCCTGCCGTTTGTCTGGTCAGTTGAAAGCTCAGCTTGAGTGTTTGACTAAATTATCTCTTAGATGGTAAGATTCAACTGGGTTAAGTTACTAGCAATTGTGCTGAAGGAATTCATCTTGACAAGTTCCTGCTAAAATTTCTCCTCTTACACCTAAGTACACGGTCCCAGCATCTACCTGCATTTTTTAGTTTCTATGAAAAATCTATTCTATTACATTCTTCACAGTCTTTCCATTTTTGCAGATCATTCTGCAGGTTATTACCTTAATGGGGATGTAGCAGTTAACTGTGGTTCGACTGGCATGTCAACTGCCTACAATGGCAGGGAATGGATTGGAGATATAAAGCACATTTCTACTTCTTCACCTCAAATAAAGGGCTCATCCACCAGCTCAAGCACCACCCATGATTTGATTTCAGTGGATCCTGTTCCTCACAAGACAGCTCGAATCTCTCGATCACAATTCTCTTATGCTTTTCGAGTATGCCCAGGTCTCAAACTTATTCGTCTTCACTTTAGTCTGGCTTCATACCGGCATTTTGAAAAGTCTAAAGACCTTTTCAGTGTTCAAGTTGGGCCTTTCACCCTCCTTAGTAACTTTAGTGCTTCAATAAATTCTGATGCACTTGGTGTAAAATCCTTTGTTAAGGAATATTGCATCACTGTTGAAGAAAATCAACTGTTGAACATAATATTTTCTCCTGAATATAGCCATAAAAATAAAACATATGCTTTTATAAATGGAATTGAGGTAATATCCTTGCCAACTGAGCTTTATTACTCCCACAGTGGTGGTCTTGGGGCCCAAGTGGTTGGCGAAAAATCTCAAATCTTTATTGACAAAAGCACTGCACTTGAAATCCTTCAGAGGATAAATATCATATGGGATCCCATAGCTTTGTTAGATAATTCTGGTAAACTTAGGATGTGGGAGACACTACCAAATAAAAATGAAGACAAAATGAACAATTTCACCTGGAAAATATCGGTGGATGTCGGATTTGCATACTTGGTCAGGCTTCATTTCCAGCAGACTTGCAATGAGGTGTACAGTGTCCACATAAATGACATGAATATTGAAACTAATGTTGATATGAAAAATGAGAGGGGTGAAAATGGCGTCCTGTGGTACAGAGACTACATAGTGATGGTGAAGGGAAATAAAGAGGAGGCTAGCCATGATCTAACAATTACCCTGCAGTTAAAGGGTGACTTAATAAATGGACCTCTTAAAGGAGTGGAAATATGCAAGTTGAGCAACCTCTACAATAGTCTTGCCTCTCATTACCCTGTCCCTCCTACACAAGCAGCTTCATCGTCTGTGACTCTAAAACTATTGCTGTCAGTTTTTGGTCGTAGAAACACAGTTGTGACTGGTTTAGTAATTATAATCACTGTGGTCAATATCATTGCTTATAAATTACGGCAGATATGGGAAGCCAATACTATCGAGGACAAGAAGCCATCGACCTCAACAGGAGTAATCTGTCATCCTTTTTCGCTTGCCGAGATCCAATCAGCTACTGATAACTTCAATGAAACACTTGTTATTGGAAAGGGTGGATTTGGTGAAGTGTACAAAGGTTTCCTCGAAAATGGACAGCTCGTGGCAGTAAAGCGGTTAAAATCCAATTCTAAGCAAGGAGAACAAGAGTTTTGGACAGAGATTTCAATGCTTTCGAAGCTCCAACATACTAATCTTGTTTCGTTGGTGGGTTACTGCAATGAGTGCCAGGAAATGATCCTTGTATATGAGTATATTCCCTATGGTACACTAGCTGATCATCTCTTTGGACTCCGTGGTGAAAGTGATTATCATTATTCCCTCTCTTGGAAGCAACGCCTGAGGATCTGCGTTGGGGTTGCTCGAGGACTAGACTACATTCACACTGGCATGGATCGTGGAATTATACACCGTGACATTAAGGCTTCAAACATCCTGCTGGATGAACATTTGGAGGCCAAGATTTCAGATTTTGGGCTGGCCAAACCTCACAATAACAGTAAGTTTCAAAGTCATGTTAGCACAGATGTCAAAGGAACATTTGGGTATTTTGACCCTGATTATTTCAGAACTCGTAAACTGACTAAGAAGAGTGACACATACGCCTTTGGTGTTGTCTTGCTGGAACTACTATGTGGAAAACCAGCAGTAAGAGATAGCCAGGGTCTTGTCATGTGGGCTCAGGATTGCATCAGTAAGGGAAATATTGATCAGATTGTTGCTCCAAGTCTGAGGGGACAAATTTCACCAAACTGTCTGAAGACGTTTCTAGAAATTTCTGAAAGATGCTTACAGAAGAAACCTAAGAGACGGCCTTCAATGGGCCAAGTTGTGGTACAACTTGAGTTTGCATTGAAGCAGCAGGAAACCTCAAAGTCTTCTGTCCCAAAGATGACTGGTTCTGATGACGTTGAGAATTCTGTAAGAGAAACTATCCAACCAATTAGTATTGGAAACCAAGAAATGATCTGGTTAGACAAGCAGAATACCTCACCTCCTCTGGGAGAAAGAACCAAAAGCATAGTTCAAAATGATGTGCCTTCAGGTAGAAGAATAACTCTAGCTAGGAGAAAAACCAATGCTTGCAAGCTATCATTGTTGAGGCCACTGGACGCATTCTGGAATAGGGCACAACCATCCAAGAAGCTAAAAAAGGTCCACCTCTCAGTGTCAGGTATATCAGTGGCCCCAAATTGTTCTGATGATAACATCATAATTTGAAGCCTTTTTTACTGGCTTTCTCATATACTACTAACATGGACCTCTGCAAGTTGAGAGTAGCAGTCTATATTATGCAACCATCTTTTAGTGTTCAATATCTATTTAGATTGTGTACTTATTACACAAAGCTTCTTCAGTGCAATAAGTTCCCTTTAAAATGTTGGAACTGCACTGTAAACTTGACAAAGATCTTTTCTAGTCTAACCTAATTTGAACATATGAAGGAGCTAAAACTCTGCTTTCGACAGTCTCACAGTTAACAGAAGAACTATCTTGCAGAGTATTATGAAGAGAAAAGGGAACTGCGTAGATTTGATCTTGCAGTGATTGCAGTTGCAACCAATGGATTCTCAGTTTCAAATGAGATTGGGAAAGGCCAATATGGTACTATCTATAAGGTGATTTTTGATACTCACATTACTTTTCCAACTTCTATTGGCACTCAATCTTCTGGCTAATATTATTTTTGCTCTTGTATAGGGCTTATTATCTAAAGGAGAAGAAATAGCAGTTAAAAGGAGTTCACCAGATTCTCAGCACGGCTTCTCTGAATATAAAAATGAGATTCTTTTGGCTTCCAAACTTCAGCATCGAAACCTCCTTAGACTACTTGGATACTGCTTTCACCGAGAAGAAATGATGCTCGTATATGAGTTCATGGAAAATAGAAGCCTTGATGCCTTTATATTTGGTGAGCTTCCATTTTTCCCCTCTATCTGAAGTATCACTTTCTCTCTTGAACTATTCAAATATTGGTCAACAGATGAAGCAAGACGTCGTGAACTCAGATGGACTACGCGTTTCAAAATCATTATTGGCATTGCTCGTGGCATTCGCCATCTTCATCAAAATTCAGGACTGAAAATTATTCACAGAGATCTGAAAGCCAGCAATATTTTACTGGATAATGAGATGAATCCTAAAATTTCGGAGTTTGGTGCCGCCAGAACTTTAGAAGAATATCAAACTGAAACAACTACCGTAAGGGTGGTCGAAACGTAGTAAGTATCACGGAAACCATGTAACCGTTAATGCTTCTATTGCTTATAGTAACATACTAATTCCTATAATTCGTGGGTCTACAGTGGCTACATGTCTCCGGAATACGTCATAGGAGGTATATTATCAGTTAAGACAGATGTATTTAGCTTTGGAGTTATTGTCCTAGAGATTGTGAGTGGAAGTCGAAATTCCAAACATTTTTCTGATGCACATCTTATTTGCTATGTAAGTAAAGAAACAAACTGAAAATTCCCCACCTTTGAAGTCATTAAATTCAACACTTAAGAAATGAGACTGCATTTTCAGGCCTGGAAGATGTGGAATGAAGGAAAAGCACTAGAGTTGTTAGATAACTCAATAGAAGACGAGTTTTCAGGCAAAGAAGCACTAAGATGTATCCAAGTTGGTCTTTTATGCGTCCAAGAACATCCAGATGATCGACCAACAATAATGTCCGTGCTAAAGATGTTGGAAGGAGAAATTCCTAAATTGCCACAACCAAAACAACCTGCCTATTGGAATGCAGCAGATTCAAGATTGAAGTTTGATCCCAGTACTGACACCACAAAGGAGGTAGTTATCGGGCCACGAGAGTGCCGCTAGAAGACACGTCCATAAATTATCTGGCCTGGTTCAAATAAAGTAACATATGTTATTGCTGATACTTATGTAGAACTATACTTTCTTGTTTGCAGGACTCATTGTACATTATTTTTTTGTTTATTGCAGATTTTTCAGACCTACAAAAACACCTGCATTTCAGAAATGTATAACCACACATAAGTTTGGTGTCATGTCACCTCCATTCTTTTCCATCCATCACTGCTTGAAATTAAACTGTGCTTATAAATTTATTGCTCAGAACGGGGAATTATTCTCCAACTGGCAACTGCTGAAAATATTGCAGCAAACTTGACTGACATTCATTGTTGTTTTCTATCCTAGTAGATATAAAGTTTTAATTTTTATTTACATGAAAATTCAATAAATCATAATCACTTACCCTAAAGGACTTACTACTTTTCTAGAGGCATAAGGGGAAAAAAAATCACATCTCTAATTTTTCATTTTCGTCAACAATACTCAAAATCAGTCTTTTTAGTATGGAAAACGAGCCATCCGGCTCGGGTGGCCCCTAAAGAACAATTCAATAAATTATGTGCACCTACCTTCTACCGGCATAGAGGAAAAAGGAGACACATTCTGTTGTCCGTCCCCTTTTTCACTCTTTTTTCTTCAATTACTTCTAATCACTTTCTGCATCAATCCTCAAAATTAGACGGTTTTTCCCCATTATTTCTCCTCCATGCAGTCGGATTCACGGCTAAAGTGGTATACTAGTAAAGTATTTGTGTAGTTGTTAAATTCAAGATTCAAGTGAATTGAAAGTGAAAGAAGACACCGTGAAGTTTCTATATCATTTCATGACAAAAACCATATATGGCCTAGAGGCAAAGAAGTTGACTCAGTTTTCTGGTCTTCCATCTTATCATTTAATGATTTAATACTTAACATCTCTTTTTCAACCCAAAAATTCTGTGCATAAATGAATAAGAATGAAATAAATTTGCATAGTTGTTTTTTCTTCTGATATGAACTTAGACTGGGAGAGGCGTATGACGCATTTATAGACTCACATGACAAGAAGGATAATATTCTTTGGTTTTCAAAGTAAGACATTGGATTAAAGTTTAAGATCCCTCAATATTATCTAATCCCATCCTTATAATTATGTACTAATTTTTATCCATTGTAGTCCAGTGTACCAAACGTATGCTAAGTAGGTGCCTGAACAGAAATGGTTAGCTCTAATACTATATGGAACTTTCTATACAATTCCTTCGTAAAATCGACTTTTGGAAGAAAGCTGAGCGACGTACTCAGCCACCACATCGGACCAAAAAGTAGTTGACCTTCTGTACGGGTTCGAAGAAACTTCAGAGATAATGGAAAAAGATTATAGCAGAATACAGTGCTGTGTGAAAGCTATTTATGGTACAATTACTTGCTAAAACGTAACTCCAAGTTATTCAGAGATCACCTCTTTTAGGCTTTTTTAATCTATCAATTGATACAATTTTCAGTGAACTAAATCATGTACCTTTCTCAAAGATCAGTTCTCAGAATTCTTTTCTTTTTCTGGGAGCTTGTGCTTCTTTTTGCCAGTACCATTCCTCCTCATTATACCCCTTCTGATAACATTGCTATTTCTTGTGGTTCTACTGGCAACTCAACTGCGCTGGATGGACGAGTATGGATTGGAGATTCCGGTTCCATTTCTGCCTCAGTACTCCAAGCAAGCGGTAAATATAAAAAGTCCAGGGCAACCCATCAAGTCGCTTTACTGGATTCTATTCCCTATCAGGCGGCTAGGATTTCCCGTCATGACTTCGGCTATGCATTTCCTGTCAAACCTGGCCAGAAATTCATCCGTCTTCATTTCTATGAAGCATCATATAGAGGTTTTGAGAAGTCTAAAGCCTTGTTTACTGTCAAAGCCGGAGGTTACACGCTACTCAGCAACTTCAGCACATCTCTTACTTCTAATGCTTTAGGTGTAAAGCATTTTAGCAAAGAGTTCTGCATAAATGTGGAAGAGAATCAAGTGTTGACTGTAACTTTCTCACCATCTCCAAAAACAAGCAAATCAAGTGACAGTTATGCCTTCATCAACGGTATCGAGATTGTGTCCATGCCTACTGGTCTTTACTTCACACCAGAAGAAGGTTGGGGAGGTCATGTTGTTGGCCAGAAGTATGCTTTTTACATTGATAATAGCACAGCGCTCGAAATGGTCCAGAGGCTGAATATTGGTGGAGAATCCATTTTTCCGGTTGAAGATTGCCTGTTCCGCAAATGGGGTGAAGACTCCAAATACTTGCTGGAAACAGGTACTCTTTCTGTCAAGAAGATAACTGCAAACAGATATAGACAGAGATCAAAATATCTAGCACCAATGAAAATATACCAAACAGCAAGGTCAATGGAATCAAACCAAGAATTTTATGAATACAATCTCACATGGGACATACCAGTGGATCTGGGATTTCGATACCTGATCAGACTCCACTTTGGGGAACTTGAAGATGGGATGGTCGAGAGTGGTAAGAACAAAATTTTGATTGTCATAAACAATCAAAATGTGGAGGATAATATGGATATCAAACAAGGGGCTCTATACAGGGACTATATTGTGAAGATGGAGGGAGATAAAATGATGGGTACACGCAATCTCACTGTCACTTTCCAATCAAAGTGTGGATTGGGAGATAAAATATTTCTTGGCTTCCTGAGTGCTTTAGAAGTATTCAAGTTGAGCAACCCAGATAACAGTCTTGCAGGCATGGGACCTGTGCAAGAAGTGCAAAGTTCAACATCAATACCACAGCAGAAGAAACCACTATTTTATGGAAGCAGAAATGGTATTGCAACTGCAATTACAATTACAATCACCTTGGTGAATATAGCAGTGTACTGTCTGAGAACTGTTTCAGAGATGAATTCAGGCACTGGGATCACAAGCTCATCATCTCGAGAATATAAGTGCCGACAGTTTCCCATCAGTGAAATCCTATCATCAACAGACAATTTCAATCCTAATTTCGTCATTGGTAAAGGTGGATATGGCGAAGTATATAAAGGGGTTATCGATGGTGGATGTACAGTCGTTGCAGTCAAGCGCCTGAAATCTGGCTCTAGGCAAGGAGATAATGAGTTTTGGACAGAGGTTAAGATGCTATCTGAGTTCCGGCATGAGCATCTTGTCTCTTTGATTGGTTACTGCAATGATGGGCCAGAAAGGTGTCTGATTTACCAATACATGGGAAGAGGGACAGTTGCTGATCATCTATACAAGATTAATAGAAATGGACGGCCTAATCCTCCTCTGTCTTGGGAACTACGTCTCAAGATCTCCATTGGTGCTGCACGTGGATTGTATTACCTTCACTCCCGGCACAGGGTTATACATAGAGATGTTAAAAGCTCAAACATTCTGTTGGATGAAAATTGGGTTGCCAAGATTTCAGATTTTGGGTTGTCCAAAATGGGACCAGCAAATGATTCATCCAGCTATATCAGTACCAACGTAAAAGGCACGTGGGGGTACTTGGATCCAGAGTATTTCCTGACTCGCAAATTGACAAGAAAGTCAGACGTGTATGCTTTTGGAGTTGTGTTGTTTGAACTACTATCCGGAAGACCGCCTATAAACTTAAGACTCGAGGAGGAGCAACATAGCCTAGCTGGATGGGCTAGATATTGCATCAGAGAAGGGAAAGTGGATCAACTCATTGATCACAATCTGACAGGGCAGATTTCACCGGCTTGTCTGAAGGTGTTTGTGGGAATTGCAGGCAGATGCTTACACACTCAACCACATGGGCGACCTGCGATGGCTGACGTGGTGATGAGCCTTGAGTTAGCACTCGTTTTACAACAGACCAAGGATTCCATTGAGCAGGTAGAGGATGATGAGAATGTAGGCAGAACTTACAGTGATCAGAGTGATGGTGTTACTTCCACGGATGACATAAGTATATCACCTCCAAAGGGTGATTCAGACAGGGCAACCAGTGATGAGACTCTAAGCTTGTCACCTAAAATCCAAGGCAGTGATCAGAAGAGTGCAAAGGCAAAGAGGAAGGACAGCTCTGACAGCAATTTGTCACAAAGGTGGTGGTGGGATCCATTCGGGATTCTACCAAGAACATCACCAAGGACGAAAGCTTCACAATTGCCACCAGAAGTAGTTTTCTACAACTTCTCTTTCCCAAAAATTCAGAAAGCCACAAACAACTTCCATAACAGTCTTGTCATAGGTTATGGAGGAACGGATCCTATATACAGAGGATATATAGATGCTGATAGAAAAGTTGTAGCAATCAGGCGGTTGAGAACTAGAGATTCAAGATTTATCATGGAACATGAGCTACAATCAATGAAAAAGATTCAGATGCAACCTTGGCTGAGTCAGAATCATGTTACCTCTCTCATTGGATACTGCGATAGCCAATCAGATATGGTGCTTGTATATGCTTACATGGAAAATGGAACACTTTACGAGCAACTCCATGACCCTTGTAAGGATCCCATTCCATGGAAAAGGAGACTTCAAATCTGCATTGGCGCTGCACGAGGACTAAGCTGTCTTCAGTCCATAATCGAGCAGACAACTCTCCACCGTGACTTTAAGTCTACCAACATTTGGCTAGACAAGAATTGGATCCCCAAGGTTTCAGAATGGGGTTTGTTCAGAAAGAAATCTGAAACTACAGTTTCGAGGATTGTTAGAGGCAATTGGGCTTATCTGGATTCAGACTTCATACGAGATCAACAATTAACAGAAAAGTCATACATATTCTCTTTTGGTCTGGTGATGTTTGAAGTATTCTGTGCGGATAAAACATCGGAACGTTGGTTATATGAGGATGAAGTAAGTCTAGCACATTGGATAAAGTCGAGCCTGAGAAGTGACCTTTCGGGTTTCATTGACCCATATCTGGTTGGGGAAGCATCACCTGGTAGCCTTAAAATATTCATAGAGACTGCTGGCAGGTGTTTACTTGACCGTGGAACTGAACGGCCCTCAATGAGTGAAATACTGGAAAAACTCGAGGCTGCCTTAAAGACTCAAGAGGCTGCAGATGGTAATAGAACTACTTAAACAACTACAGAGTTCACTATCTTCTTATATGGCGTCAGATAAAAAAATTGGGTTGTAAATATTCTATGAATAAATTCTTCCATCATTTCAAGAAGTTTAGGATCATCTCTTTATGATAGTTTTAGGTTGGTAGTACATCATTTTGACAGCAATCTAAGTAGAACAGACCCATCAGTTAAATAGTCTTCAGTTTCCTTAAATCAAATATTCTCTTCTCTCAGACATTTTCAGTTCTTATAACATTGAAAATATATGTTACAAACGTGAATTGTTTGAAATGAGAAATGATGATTATTTAAGGAGTTCTTGAATATGCTTCCTTGATTGAACAAAGTTTTTTATTTTCAATTTCAGTGTTCAGTTGAAAATTATTAGAAATGCAAGGTATCTGCGAAAGATTTCAATCTAAATTCCTTCTATATCCTTCGGAGTACTCTCTCTCTCTCTCTCTCTCTCTCTCTCTCTCTGGTTTACTGTTTCATTGTTAACTACACTGAGCTCAAGAACCTGATTTACTATCTCGTGATGCTTTCCGGATTCACCCGTAGCAATGTTGATGATGTTTTCTTCATGTTAGGCATCCTTTGGGCAACCGTATCCATCTTCTTCAAAATAGTAATCGATGGCTTCTAATGTGGAGGGTATTGGTATGAGAAAACTGACTCCATCTTTTCTCTCTTTGAAATAATCGTCACGTTATACAGATGACTGCAACTTAGCACCAACCATGTCAAAATAATTCTTTCATTTTACACGACATATCTTTCATATCTTTTTGCTGATGAGCAATAACTTGAGCACGTCATGCCAAGCTCTAATACCAACTAGGGTTAATTTCACAAATCGTCCCCATTCATTGGGTTAAGAATCGGCTTCATCCTCAACCTTTTTTTCAACACCCCACAGCTCCCCACCTTTGATAAATACACACAAATCGTCTTTTTTTCCACTATTCCATAAATTTTTTAACAAAATGACGATTATACTCTTCAAACATTAATTAATTAAACACGTGTAATGATTTTATTGGACGGACAACAAACACTACGGGGTTTGGGGATAGCAGATCTAGACCCTGTCTTGGGAGTTCACCAATTCCTAAGAAAATTAATAATTGGGAGGTCTGGGTTCCTCAAACTTAACTCAATATTCTTTTCTACTTAATTTACTTTGTTAGCTCACCTTACACGGGTCCAGATCTGTTGTCACCAAACCCCGTCTCGCTTGCTGTCCGTCCAATAAAATCCTTACGCGTGTTTAATTAATTAATTAATTAATGTTTGATTAACTAAGAAAATACTGACTTGTAAATTAATTAAACACGTGTCAGGATTTTATTGGACAGACAACAAGTGAGACGGGATTTGGAGATAGCAGATCTGGACCCCCCAAGACAAGCTATCAAGAAACTGTTGAGTCATTGACTGCCTTTTCGTTAAAGGACTACCAATTTATATTGTACATCCATCCTACAAAGATAGCACGGTACGTATTTTTACACATATTAAGGATTGATAGGTGATGTTGTTGAAACATTTAATTTTAGTTTTATTTTCCTATATATACTTTTATTTCTCATTTGTAACAATAATTAATTATGGATATATATGAAAATGAAATATTAAATATATACTCAATATGATAAGTTGACTATTTTTTTGAGACGGATGAAAATGAAATAGTAGACTATCTTTTTTAGACGGGGAGTACTAAAACAAATCTTTGTCCACTAATCCACAAATCCCTTAACTTCCTTGAAATAATGGGAAGCTGGGAAGATAGAAACTATAAAAAAAATCTACCTTTGACTTGTTCAAAATATAAGGCAAGAAAAATACAGAAAAAAGGAAATGGAAGATAGAGAAGCCATAAAAATAAGTCTACTTTTATATATGTTTGAAAACACGTTTTCATAAATAAGGAAAAACTGTATGAAGAAAATTTTTAGTGTAATGTAATAATAACTTGAAAAGATCAAAAACAATATAAAACTAATATCTTCTTAAATTACTCTTAAAACACAAAACTGAACGACCGAAAACTAAAACACAAAAAGAATGGAAAAGATTTAAAAACGTGACTCTACCTAACTCATTTAAAGCTTGATGTAGATCAGTTAGCTATACCCAAAAAGGGTAGCTATACCAATAAAGATCAGACCCCAGATATTTATTGAGGGCTCCATCTATTCCTTGTTCAAAATATCCTATTCACAAACATGAAGCACCAGAAATAGTGGTAATATTTCAGGGATCAGTAGCATCTTTTTCTTCACATGTTAATTTTAAGTTTTAGGCTTTATCTCAACTTGTTAGATTTTCTCTTCAGTCACATTATCACCTGTCTCTTTTAGTTTCACGAGTTATCTTTATGCACTTTTATTTGCCAAGGTGGGCCGTGGGTGCAGTGTCACGAACTTGGCATTTTCGAGCTCACTTTGTTTTTTGATGTAGCGCTACATCATGGCTCACGGATCAGCCAAAAAGAGAAAGAACGAAACTATACTTAAGCGCCAAGAAGCTCAAAACAGAGCTGGTTGTTACTTTTGTAACTCATTAGTAATATTTTAAAAAAATAAATAAATAAAAAAATTAAAAAAGTAGGCTCGTTTGTAATGTACTATATTGATTGCAAAGAAGCCGTAGGCCAATAAATTGACCAATCAGTCATGTATGGGGCCTCTTAGCTTCTCAAAGGGTAGCCATTTATTCATCCAAACTTTTGAGTATCAGAAATATGTATTTTTTTGTGCTATAAAACATAGAAATTGAGCTGAATCCAGAAAGTGAATGCTTGACAATGAACATTGACATGAAGAAGGCATTTTTTTGCTTGGCATTAGCCCAGTTTCTTGCGTACCTTAGCCAGAATGTGCAGAAAGGAGAATGTTTTGGTATTGCCACCAAAACTAGCAATGCTACTGCCGTGTGCAATGCCACCAGAATTGCCGACTGCATTCCCGATGATGACGAAGAATTCTCCATGGAGTCAGAGATAAGTAGAAGGATTTTGGCGGGAGGCCCGCGCCATAGTGTAAAGAGTATTCCCGCTCTAGATCGTGGCCGCCCCTTCTGCAATAGAAATGCATATGGAAATTGTGTGGACAAACCGAACAAATTCTACGACAAAAGACCTTGCAGTTACAAGAATCTATGCGACCGTAATGCATAACGTAATCATCCATCATGTTGGGGTTTTAGCATAAGTAGCGTCTTCGTTTTTCAGGTTCTTGTTTGTGTCGGAAATATTCTGTTGCCATGTATTGGCTTATGTTTTAGTAGCGATGAAATAATGCAATCTGTATTTTATTTCTTGATTCTTGTCTTACGAGATATGAACTATTCTGATCCATTAAATTAGCAATGTGTAATGTCATTTCTTGAATTTGTGGGAAATTTATTTTGAGTTTGACATCCTCTTCAGGCACACATTTAAAGGCACCATATCGTTAATATTCTCCTTTTGTATTCTCTATACAATTTGGCTCGGGGGCTGCTAGTTCCTCCTAGTTTCACTCACCTCTTTGCTCCCCAAACAAGATCTTTTCATACGTCATCTTCTTCGATGTAAACCATAGGTCAATGTTTATAACTTGCCCTCCAAACAAAGGAACTTAATGAGAGAAAATATTCTGTCATTACAGGCCAAAGAAGCACAGAAGACAAGAAAAAATTCTTAGGAGCATATTACAAGTCATTCTTATATACGTCTAACCTATTAAAAGGGGTAGCTATATTTCTGACGGGGGATTGGACTCATTCAATAACGAAGATTCTTTATTTCCCGCAAAAACTAATGTGGACAAATGCAAGAAGCCAAGAAGAACATAAAGCAAAAGTTAAATAAGTGGTGCCCATCATTACAACTTGGCCAGATGAAGACCTGTACTTAACCCGATAATTCATTAAAGGATTGAGATCAACTAATGATAACGCTAATGCCAGTTTTCTTGAGTAGAAATTCCTATAACTTCTTACCTGGAGCAACATTCTTCTTAGCATGCATCATTTGCAGTGCTATTGGCACGGCCACTGCCCTGAGCGGAAGCAGCCGGCAGAGGTGCAACACAACAGTAGCTGAGTGTGGTGGCGGCGATGAGAGAGAGAGTTTCTGATGGAATCAGAAATTAGCAGAAGGATTTTGGCATCCCAATCAATTTCTTATAATGGGCTGATCAAACAAAGGCCTTATTGTGATGGAGATATTTATGGTAATTGCATTGGACCAGCAAGCAAGATCTACAAGGCTTGACCTTGCAACTGTCAGAATCTCTGTGCTCGAAATATCTGCTTAGTGATGGAAAGTTAAATTAATTATTGATGCAATGAATTCAACCCAATCTAACTATTAAATATTAGTTAAATAATTGAAACAATGAATTCAACCCAGTCTAACTAAAATTTTAACATAAAATCTTGGTTATCTTAAAATAACTCGTAACTCACAAAGTAAAAACAAAGGGAGAAGAATATTATTTTTCTTTGATTTAATTGCAATCAGAATATCACGAATTGAATTTATAAGTTTATATAAAGTTAGATTTAAAGTAGTTTGTACTTAAAACTCATAAATACTTAAGTTAGTTATAAATTAACTTTTACTTAAATATAATTAATATATATTTTTTAAAACAATTGTAAAATTTTAAGTAAGAGTTTCCTAAAAGTTTCTTTAGAGTTTCCATGGAGTTTGCAAAATTTGTTAAAAAATAGGAAATTGTTTTAGAGTTTCAGAAAATTTTCCAATGAATTTCCAGAGAGTTTCAGTTTTCGAAACATTTCCGACATGAAATTGTGGCCTTTTAGGAGTTTTAGTTCATAGCAAGTAGATTTTTATTATAATGCTTTTTGCTATTGGTCTCTTGGAAAAAGTCACTAAATATCAAAAACGTTGTGAATTATTTTTCTACTTTTCCAACAATAATATGGCACACATTCATTTCATATAATTCCATTGACTTGCATCCCCACAGAGACTTCAAAGTCCACAATGCCTTCCCTGCTGCAATTGACAGTCATTGACCGGTGATTTTTAGTTAACATATCTTACAAGTTACTACTATTAAGAGTGGACTATAACTGATATAAAGAAGAGCAACTTTTGGACACGGTCGGACGATGGGTCTTTATATCGCAATCTGGGCGGGAGTAACACATTTTCACATTGGCCATCAGCAGTAATTACTAAAATCATGTCCTGTTTTGCTCTCTTCTTCTTCTCTCTCCTCCACCTCCTAATCACTGCTGGCTCGGCCACTCCACCTTACAGTCCTACTGAAATCCTCCTCAACTGTGGCTCGGACTCAAGCACCCTCGATATCAGCAATCGTAACTGGGATGGTGTTGCACATTCCAAGTATTCACCGCCAAACATTGCCACCATATCTAATGCCTCCAGAGCAGCCGAATCAGACTCTTCTTTCTTTAATGATGCTCCTTATACAACTGCTCGTGTTTTCCGATCCCAGTTCACCTACAGTTTTCCGGTCCTGGCAGGACCCAAATTCCTCCGCCTCTACTTTTACCCCGCCACCTACGCCAGCCTTAACACAAATGAATCCTTCTTTTCAGTCATTGCCAATGAATTCACACTTTTAAGCAACTTCAGTGCATATCTTACATCCTCAGCTCTTGTAAAGCATACAGGGAAAACTGAAACCTTCCTTCATGAAAGAATTCATCATCAATGTTGAAGTAAATCAGAACCTGAACATAACCTTTTCACCTTCTCCAAAATCATTTGCGTTTGTCAATGGTATTGAAATAGTTTCAATGCCAGACTCCCTTTACTTCCATGGCGAGGATGTGGCCATCAACTTTCTGAACCAACTTTTCTATCTGGAAAATACAACAGCATTGGAGACTCTTTACAGGCTCAACATTGGAGCAGCTTATGTTGAAATAAATGATGACACAGGCATGTTTCGTGGATGGTCTCAAGATGATGATTATATTTTTGGTGGAAGTTATGGTTACACTCCTCATGCAGAACATATTCCAATCAATTATACTTCAAGTACTCCACCTTACGCGGCACCAGAAATAGTTTACACTACCTCAAGGGCCATTGCCAACGGAAGCAAAGGTCTGGAGTGGAGTTTTCCTGTTGATTCTGGGTTTCACTATATTCTTAGACTCCATTTCTGCGAGATTCAGCTGGAAGTGACCAAGCAAAACCAAAGGGTTTTCACAATTTCGATCAACAATCAAACAGCAGAAATTGAAGCCGATGTGATTTACTGGACGGGTGTCACTCAAATTCCAATTTTCAAAGACTATCTCACTTTTGTAAACGATGATGGCCACCGTGGAAAGAAAAACCTGCAGCTCTATTTGTCCCCTTTCACTTTGCACTTTCCTTTATACAATTCTTCTCTGTTAAATGGCTTAGAAATCTTCAAACTCAGAGATCCAAATTGGAGTCTTGCGGCAGCAAACCCAGAAGACATCATAAAGGATTCTTCACCGCTGCCACTGGCTAGCCGGCCAAACAAGAAGAACAACAAAAGTAAAGGATTATTTATACTGATAGGTAGTGTGGCTGGAATTCTGGTTGGCCTCTTAACCGCGTAAGTGCATCCAAGTCTTCAGGGGTCCAACTTTCACCCTCATCAAAGTCAAGCACAAGAACAGGTCGTTCGGGTTCTTCGCTACCGTCTGATCTCTGCCGAAAGTTTCTGCTTGAGGAGATTAAATTTGCAACGGATAACTTTAACAACAATTTTGTGATTGGCATGGGAGGTTTTGGTAAGGTGTACAAAGGTTACATTGGTAAAGGTGAAACCGCAGTCGCCATCAAACGATTAAATCCATCTTCGAAACAAGGGGTCCGGGAATTTGAAACAGAAATCCAAATGTTATCAACATTGAGGCACCTTCACTTGGTGTCATTGATTGGATACTGTGACGAATATGGTGAGATGATCTTGGTGTATGATTACACGGTGCACGGCACATTAAGTGATAATCTCTACAACTCGGAGAATTCGCCTTTACTGTGGAAAAACCGTCTCCAAATTGTCATCGGTGCTGCCAAAGGATTGCATTATCTTCATGCAGGTGCGAAGCACATGATTATTCACAGGGATGTTAAGTCGACCAACATCTTATTGGACGAGAGATGGGTGCCCAAGGTGTCTGATTTTGGCTTGTCAAAAATTGGTCCCACAGGTGGGACAGACACCCATGTCAGCACTCTGGTAAAGGGTAGTGTTGGGTACCTGGATCCCGAGTATTGCAGAAGAACAAAATTGACAGACCGCTCCGATGTTTATTCATTTGGTGTAGTATTGTTAGAAACATTGTGCGGTAGGGCTCCAATTCTACTTGACATGCCGAAAATCCAAGTGAATTTGGCAAAGTGGGCTAAATTATGTACAAGAAAGGGACTCTGGAAGAACTTGTTGATCCCAATCTTGAAGGGCAAATCGCACCAGAATGTTTGAGGAAATATGGTGAAATTGCTACTAGATGCTTGAGGGACAACGGGATTGATCGATCTACAATGAATGATGTAGTTTGGAGCCTAGAGTTTGCGATGCAGCTGCAGGTGGCTGCAGATGACAGAGGGAGTAGTGAATCGGTGGTGGACAGTGGCAGCTCGCCAGTTTCCTCATCATATCCGCTACTTCGGCTAAGGGAGCCAGCCACCTCAGATGATGATGATGGAATATTTTCCAGCTCCGGCGAAGTTTTGGCTAAAATTAAGGCTGCTAATTCTTCCACTGTTGACACAGACACAGCAAAAAGCAGTAACACATCTGCTGCTATGAGTGAGAAACTGAAGTCTCAAGCTATTTTCTCTTAGACTAGGAAAACAACAGAAAGCTAGTTTTTCCTTGTTTGTTTATTTTTCAATGGTCTTCTGTAGCCATAGAAGTTTCAATGAACTGAGCCACATGCACTGAAGTTTCAAGCAGTGGTTCATCGGAGAACTTGTAGACTTTGCTAATTGTTTTTTCAAATTCGAAAAATGAAATCATTCAGGAGTTTTCATCACTTGGCTTATTTATCTTCAGTACAAAAGCATTCAACAAAATGGGGAAACAAAGTGATTCAATGGCCACAATTGAACTTGATTGAAAATATTTGCTGTCAATCTTCTCTACTTCAAATATTCCATCTTCCTAGTCATATGCACAGCTCTAATTAATAGCAAACCTAATATTTTATACAGGATATAATTTAAGAAGATCACCTCGAAGCGTAAAAAAGACAAAGAAAAAATAAAAAAACACGAAATTATATAAAAGAACCTCAAGACACCGGAAAATGATGCATGTGTAATATCATATATCACAACTAGTTTGGTTAAAAAATTTATTACTTTCCATAACTCATCAAAGTAGACTAATTTGAATTATTGATTCTGTCATGTACTGGGGCCTCTTAACTTCTTAAAGGTGGCCATTTATTTCTTATCCAAACTTTCAACTATCAGATATTTGTATTTGTCCTATGAAACATAGAAATTGAGTTGAATCCAGAGAGTGAGTACTCTGAAATTAGAAGAAGGATGTTCATGGTGATTGCATCTGACTGAAAGATCAAGATTTACAAAGCTCTACCTGAAACTAAAATCACACCTGGGATTCTTCTTGTCGTTTTATTCCCTAATGTATGAACTAATGAGCAGTAAATGAACTGCAACTTG
>CAVNYN010229390.1:0-11725 GCA_963692815.1 Nyctanthes arbor-tristis
TTTTCAGGGTTCACTGAAGTTGGCAACAAACTGAAGGATCTTTTGCCCATTCTCCTTAGTTGTTTTCAAGATTTCATGCCAATGACTCACACCATTCCCCAGCTAGATGCACAATCATTTGACTGTATGCTATTGATATTTCAAAGCATAGATCATATAATCAGGTTTCTGGTTTCTGGCATTGGCAGAAGCCAACAAGTTCCACAAACTCTTCTGCCTCCCTGGCAGAAGCTTGACACAGCTACTAGCAATCAATTTATCTCACTAGCAATGCTGAAGAAGTTGTGGGATATTTTTCCCCTAAACCTGCTTCATTATCAATCAAGAAAGGTATAATAATGGCATTTATGAACTTGCATGGCTTATGAACCCATTGAACTCACTGAGTGCCAAACAAGATTTTCTGTTCTAAAAATTCTCTTGCTGCTATTCCTTTTGAGGGGCCATTTATGCCTTTCTTTCTGCAATATCATTTTTTGGTATGTTTAAAAATGAACATTAGCTCACCTCAAATGAAAATATCTAAATGTCAATGTGTGTGGCGAAGCAAACTGCTTTCCTAAAGTTGTCAGCACCACTTTATTTATCTGATTTATAGTTTCTTAATTCTTGATACATTTTTTTCTTTTTCAACCATGTTATTGAAATGCGCTACTGACGAGCTATTTTATATGCCTGATATTCTAATTTTTTGCTTTATTTCATTTTGATATACCAACACTACGCTTTTGTTGTTATCTTTGGTGGTATACTGACCCTTGATGGATCTTGTTTCTTTTTGAAGGAACATAATTTATCTACTCTGTTCTATTTATGCCTTTGCAGGATGATGATCGAGTTTTCATGCTGAATATGTTAATCACTGAAATATTTTTGCAATTAAGTAACTGGGACTACCCTTCCACTGCTTTACTGGAAAAGTTTCTGGACTTCATTGAAAGATCGCTGTCTATGAAGGTTTGTTTCTGAATTTCTGTTGTTAAAGTGCAGGATGATCTTCTGCACATATATCAAGTAGGTTTAGCTGATAATACGGTAAAATTCTCCTTCAAGTGCTAATTGTATCTTTTATCCGAGCTTCACAATAATACACTATTATCGTTAGACAAGGGATCTGGGCTTGTATAATCTTTTTCTCATTGTTGATCAGTTGAAGGTTTTCTAGGTGATATGTTTTGCTGAGCAACAACAAAATGAACATTATTTTTGCAGATACAATCAAATAAAGGGTTTCATGAAAAGCAATTACTTCAGCTTATACCTTACATCCCAAAATTAGCTATGCAAATTTCGGGTCATCGGAGGTCTCGTGTTCTCCAGGTTTGTTGACCTTATGTTGATATAAGCCCTCTTTGATTTGGATTTTTCAAAATCAATTGTCCCTCAAACTCATTTTCAACCACACATTTATCTATTAAAATAAGTTTGCACGTAAATTTGTAATTTTCCTTACTTTTCAACCACACATTCTTCCAAAAAGTCACTTTTTCACGAAATTAATGCTCGGAAATCTAAATTAAACACCCTTTAATTTGGCTGTTTAGTTGCTTATTATGTTACTTAAATATCATGCTCATTATCAGCTTTTTTGGCCCTTTGGATCTTGCTTATCTGAAATTAGAGTCTGCTGTTCCTACATCTAGTGACTTGGGTTCCTCAAAATTTGAATGATGAATCTAACAATGCAGCATTGCTTTTGCAGTCGTTTACAGAAGCTTTCATGAACTGCCATCCAGAGTCTTCAATGAAATTAGCTTGCCTTTCTGCAATCAATGAAATGCTTGATCCTGTAAGAAGTCTACCCCGGGTTCTTAAAAAACTAGGCGATATTGCAGTTATGCACTTATGCTTTCAAACATTATGTCATCAACCTTTTATGTCTTTCTCTGGGTTGTTGAAGAAAGTATAACAATGGCATTACTCGAACTTTAGCATCAATCTAAGAAGACAATATTTTACTTGTTTTCTGAAATGCCATTATCATAATTATGTATTCAGTCCAAGCATATATTTCAATAGACATGCGCAGATGCAATCATTAGTTGGACGGCAGGAGAAGATGGTGTTTGATGACATATCACATTGTTGACTTCCCAATTATGAGTTGGAAATGCTTTAAGCAAGCAATCCAATCTCATGTTTAGTTAGTTTAAGCTAAATTGTGACTTAGCTCATTTACCCGCCGATATCATAAGTCCAAAAATTACTACTCATTCACACAATTTCATAAGGTCCGCAACTATATCTGCTTATCTTTTGAGCTTGTTTTTGGGAATGTTATGTCTAAGTGTATTTATGTTATTATAGGAGAATGTTTGGTGGGAATATAAAAAAAGATTATTGGAAGTGTGAAAATTTGATAAATTTGTTGATTTATGTAAATCTCCCAAGAACAAGCTCTTTAACTATTCCAAACAAGCATTAAACTTGGTAAGTAAATCTTTGCTCCAAACTGGATATGAAATAAATAAAATATAAATCCTTCTTGAATGAAAACACAGCGAAAAAAACAGTTCCAAAAAGTTAGAAGGTAATATTTCCATCTATTCATCAAAAAAGACGTTCCTTTTGAAGCCAGAACTGATTTTCCTTGATACCTAACATAATGCATGTAAGGACCCTTGAACAAACACAGGTTGGTCTGAAAATCCTTAACAAAGACGTCTACAAGATGTTCTATTTTTCCATAGAAATATATTCGATAACTCTTTTGCTATATAATCAGATTTATATAAAATATCTTATTTCTTGACGTCGGATGTATTTAAGGGCATCAACGAAAACAATTTTGCTTTTACTAGAAAAGAGTTCCTTGGTATTGAATATAGTTTTGCTTTTACTATAGAATGTCCACTCCATTTTTGCTGCTTTGGTGCATAGCCTGGTCCATTCACCCCCACCCCTAACCCCCCCCCCCCAAAACAAAAAAAAACCCTTCTTCTTTTCTACCTTCGGTGGAGGTATGAGAATATTTTGGGGACATGATTGGAATTCTTATCAGATTGTAGAAGGTATGACTCACTGTCACCCCAAGTTTTCTGCTTAACAACAGGAAAAATGCTGGGTATACATGGATGGAATTGATCCTACAATGTTAGATTATCAGATCACATGGATTCGGGAGCTTTGTCCATTGCTAATCTTGTTAGGTGACAAGAACCCTACATGTTCCAAGGTGTCTTCTTGCATTCACATGTTTTGTAGATACAATCTCTTTGTCACCTAGCTATCAAGCTTTCATTATTGTGATTATCAACCATAAGTGGATGGTTGCTATTCTTGCAGGCTGTGTTGAGCCTTCAACTTCGCCTGGGACAAGCTGCTCCTCCCAATTCTACTTTCTCTCAGGAATTTGACAATATGCAGTATATTTTGAGGGACTTCTATGGCAGTCAGATAAATGAAGGCAAGGACCCTTTGTCATAAATTCCTAGTTCTGCTTTACATTCTTCATTTCTTGATGGACTTAGTCTGTTGTGTGGGTAACTCGTTCCTTATTTTGTAGGAATTGTACGCTATGGTCCATTCATTAGGCTCTCTGAAGATGTTAAGGAAATCTCAATATGTTGCCTTTATTACTTCTCCTTCATTGACTCCCTTCTCCTGCAATCGCTTGTATCATGTTGCTTGTGTAAGTATCTAGAACAGGTGCAAGATCTTTTGAATTTTTGTTTTATGGCATGATTTGGTTGGTCAAAGTTTTGTTGAAAAGTCAAGAATCGTGGCTTAATGTGATGAGGTCATGAGGTGTCAAGTATAACGGTTGCCAAGTGTCCGAAATAGTACAATGATTACTTTATTTAAAAATACAACTACTTATAAATGTTTTTTGAGTGGACCGTTAATGTTCAATGCTACAAGCCTCTCCGCTTTCTATTATCGGCTGTATGTGTGAGTTGCAATTTACATACAAATGTATTCCTGTATACATTAAATGTTTATTTGTACTGTAACGTCCTTATGGTCTTGCAACTCATACGGAGTGTTCTGCAAGGAATTGCTTATTTATTTATTATCAATTGATATTGACATGGATCCTTAATTACCTGCTGCTATGTATATATTGTACTACTGGCAACTTGTGCTGATTATTATTGTGTAGGCATGTAAAACCATTGATAGGCTATGCTTATTTCTTGTGCATAAGAGGGAGCACAAACAATGGAGATAATTTTGTTTAAAATAAAAGTGGAATACATATGTCATAGAGTTTGTTTGGGAGATATGTTTGTTGAGAAAATTACGAGTTTGGAGAATATGTGGTTGAAAATGAAGGAAAATTTGTTGAATTGCATGAAAAGTAGAGTTTGTAAAGAATGCATTTTTGAAAATGAGTTCAGAGGAAAATTGACTCTAAGAAATCCCGCCTAAACAAGTTTATAGTATTAAGTATAAGAAATATCATTTACTGCCCCCCCCCCCCCCCCCCAAAACACAGTTTCTCTATAGAAAATTGTTCAATTGTCTCTGCCTACTGCAGGCCCTGATTTGGAGCCATTTGTATTGTTCCGGATCTTAGAAGTTCTGCATTCAGCTTATAGAGATGGGCATGTTGATGTTGCTGACTACATTAGTTTTCATGTAACTCTACTCTCAAGGTTCCAAGTTTATCCAGGTACCTCCGAATTGAGTCATAATTGCATGTCCTGTTTATAGTTTGATAAATTCCATTAGTATTACCTTTTGTGTTTATATTTTTTCGAAACTGCTGCATTTTAGAAGTCCCAGTATCTTTTAGATT
Source organism: Nyctanthes arbor-tristis (assembly GCA_963692815.1). Classification (NCBI taxonomy): domain Eukaryota; kingdom Viridiplantae; phylum Streptophyta; class Magnoliopsida; order Lamiales; family Oleaceae; genus Nyctanthes; species Nyctanthes arbor-tristis. The sequence continues at coordinate 4,742 of CAVNYN010229390.1, forward strand.
CTTCCTCTTTTCCCTTACGAGGGATTTGTAACTCTGTAAGGGATGTTTTCTCCCCTAAGGTACAAAAAGGAGTAAATGGATTTCTGTCCATCTGCATCCTAAAAAATTCAGTCCTCAGAAATCATCTCCTTACTTCACAATTCTTCTTTCTTCGTTATCTTACAGTTGGGTTCCACCGCAAAAGTGATATTCTAGTTAATGCTTATGGTTGATCATTTCCTTCCCCGATTATGTTGCCTGTTATTTTATTTTTGGTTTGAATAGTGGAACTGGTGGAAAGGAGTTCCTGACCATCTACGTGTGCGCAGCTGAGTATGAACAAACTGCGTGGTGTCAGTTTCTGAAAGCATTGATTGCATTAATTGATTTCTATGTCAGGCAGAACGCTTCCTTAGTTGAAGAGAAATTCCTTGGACCTCTTACCTGAAAAATCACTAAGTATAATATTAATTTGTTTGGGAGAGTTTTTTGTTTGAAAATTCATCTTTTTGAAAAATGTGTTTTGAAGATGAAATAAAAGTCATTAGATTACATGAAACAGTACACACACAAATGTACATTTGCATGTATCCGCATATATTTCTAAACTTGTGGTTAAATGATGAGTTTGGAGGGAAATGATTTTCAGAAAACTCTCTCAAACTAGCCCTATTGCAATTGCAAGTTTTGACAAATGGCATCTGTGATAAAATTGAATAAACAAGACAGATACTTTCTTTATTCCTTCCTTTTTTTCACTTACTTTTTTGGTTTCCAATTGTAGTTTACATTCTTCATTTTACACCAATTGTTGATTGCATTTGAGTCAATAAAGTATCTTCCTCTGTGTGCCATCACTTTGTCATGCTTCCACGTGATTCTATAAGAAATTCAACGCTTATATCTCAGTCAGGAAAATACCTCTGAGAAGCTGTCAAAACGCCTGAGGTAATAAAATCTTGATAATTGGTACTGAGAATGGATCATGAATTGCCTAAAAAAAAAAAATTAAGTACTCCCTCATGTATGTAACAATAATTTAGTGGAAAATCTCAGTTGCAGGAGACGGAACAAATTCACTAGTATGCATGCTTACATAATTCTTTCTGTGTGTACTTATCATACACTGTTTTCGCTATTTTCCCATATATACAGTGTCATGAAATGTGCCTATCACGACGTTTTTGGGTTCTATATTTCATTTTAAACTCTTCAAAGAAAAATATCTGTTTCTAGCCAATTGATATTTCACAAGAACTTTTCTCTCTACTGATGTGCATACTGAAACAGTTTCCAAGTCTTATTTCAAATCACTTGCTAATCACATGGTTTTTAAACTTGTCTGTTCATATACATGCTTGTCAGTTTGGTTGGTCACCATATTGATCTGTTTACTTTTTCTGAAATGTTGTCAAATAAATTTCACAAATCAAAGGAGTTCAGAGATGATTAAGAAGGTTAATAATGGTTAAGATAGCCAGTCACATTAAATATCCACTTTGATATTGAAATTAGTAATAATTTTTTTTTTTCTCTTTTGTATTTTCCCACCTTTTTGTTTGTGATGCTTCTTTTTGTAATGATCTGTAAGGGAAAGGTTATCCTGGTCATTAGGCCAACTTTTGTGCAAACGTTCTTTTAAACATATTGAAACTGGCTCTTGATGTAAGCCATTTTTGCCCATTTTAACAACAAAATAAGTGGTTATATGATGTTTATGAGATACAATGTAGAGAACGATTCCATTAAAGTTGAGTTTATTATACTTTCCTAATTGGTGTATCTGATATTTAGGATTTAGGGAACCATCAAAATCGGGTTATTATGCTTTCCTATTTGCAGCATCTGATGTTTCCTTGAGAATCGCGTATTATTTTGCTGTAGGATTTTCCATTTATCTTTTCTTATTATTCTTTTATGCTCACCATTGATCTCTTCTTTGATATTGTCATTAAAAGTATGAAATTGATTGTGTTGCAGAAGACAACTATCCTGTTCTGAAGCATGAAGCAAGGTTTGGGACTTTAAAATCTGTCACTTATGTTCTCAGCTCTTGCCTGTCAGAGATTGGTGATGCTCGTCTCATTTTCCAAATGCTGGAGAAAATAATTGTTGATCAGACTGTAAGTTTTATCTCCATGTTCTTTGCTTCATTCTTGTTAGTCGTTTGATTTTCCCATTTTTATGATATAAGGCTCGTGAAAATCTTATCATGTTTCTGATTGATTTCTTCTATATATCTTTCTAACCGTGTTGATTTTTATAACATTTCATTGATGTGGGACTCATCATTCTGTTATTTTTCCTATGATTCAGCATGCCAAACGCCCTGTGGATAATATGTGCTCTCTACTAAGACTGCTCATTGCATTCGACTCCAAACCCACAGGACTTTCTCCAGAAAGTCTCATCAACATAAGTCAATTCCTTCCAGAATACTTGATGGATATTGTCTCTGTAAGTTTTCTTTTGTTTACATAAGTCAAGTCCTTCCAGAATACTTGATGGATATTGTATCTGTAAGTTTTCTTTTGTCTTTTTGATATATATATATATATATATATATAGTATTCTTGATCCTTTTGTACTATTGACGGCTGTGCCATTTTTTGTTACACACCAGACTTGACTGATGAAAACCGTAATGCTATAGTTTCTTGTCTCCTTCACTGTGATTATCCTAGAATGAATTCTGAGAGTTGTGCAATTAATTGGTTCTGATAGGTACACTAGACTACTAGACACAGCATTTCCAAATCAATAAAATTCCTTTCTTATTGCCATGAAATCTCTCTCCTACTAGCCTCACTTCTGTAGAAATGGGTGGAAGTATGTGGATCACAGAAGCGGCGTATTCTGAAGGAAATCAATTTAAATAATTTGGGTCAGACCCGAATTGAAATTTTTGACAATGTAGAGGTGATGTTTACTCCATTGCTTTAATTAAGATTTCTTCCTATGTCACTTGACCACTTGTAAAACAGAAACTAGAAACTCAAATGATTTGAATATTGGGTAATGTGAATACTTCGTGGACAGACTGATGAAAAGTGAAATACTAAGTACCTCATTTCAAGTCCAATTGCAGCCCTCCATTTTAAAGCGCTGCACACCTTTTGCTGTTTTCCTTTTGTGGCAATCTGAATTCAAGTTCTAATCCTGATGCTTTTTTTAAGGATCAGTTACGGGGTCATTCACACATTGAATAACTTATACCTTACATATTTCTTTTCAAAGCTTATGCAACTCCTAGCTGATATCAGAATTTTTAAATTTATCTAATTTGTTCTTGGGGGCCCCCGGGGGGGGGGGGTTGCTGAGCACCACTGTTTAATTAAATTCCATCACCTTGATGCAGAATGATGAGGAAGACGATCCTACTGCTAGCACTGCCATTACTGCAAACAGAAGACAATATTATCTTCTGCCTGCGTTTTTTCTGTTCCATAGGAGCAACAAGCTGTTGAATCTTGTATTAGATGTGATGGGAGCATGGGTTTCTGAGATTTGTTCATTGCTTGGTACCAATAGTCAGGCTTCCTCCAAAATTGGTTGTTCAAGTAGGCTATGTGACATTATCTCTTTGCTGCTCCTCATGCATGAAGATCTCAAAATTCAACGTATTCTTTCAACATCATGCAAGACAGAAATTAAGAAAATAATGCAGAATCTGAGCACCTTACTTGTAAGGATGACAACATTCATAACACATAATTACATGGATTTCTGGATGTCTTGATTGGTAACTTTTACCTAATGTGACCATAACTTCATTTTGCAGTCTTCCGTGGAGACCAAGTTGACTATAGGTGAAAGGCATAAGATCCAAAGTGCATGTGATAGACTGGAAGTGGTCGGCAGTAAACCAGTTCAGTGGGACTCCAATAACTTGGAGAAATGACACAAGTCTTTAATATTATGGTAGCGTGTAAATGGTTGCATGAGAGAAATACCTTCTCCTTTGACTACCCATATTTGGTGAAGAAGACCCGTAATCGAGGTAATTATTCTTTTGTATTGATTTTACAAAATGTACAGTGCACAGTTAGGGACAGTGAAGTATCACGACGCTCTTCCGATCTTGAGGGTATTTATCAGCTCTCTTGTGCACTGTTGGTAATTGAGCTAGCTGTTCCTCTTGTTTTAATGTTCTAGTAATTTGTTTCCAAAGTAAAGGATTTGTGACCCTATGGTCTAACAAATGGGCTTATCTGCCAAGACTTAGGTTCTTTGAGGATTATGTATGTTAGCAATTCAGATGTATCCTATGTCGTACACGTGTGCACGGCTCTGTGTCTAAACCTTTAGACTTTACCATTGTTCAATAGTAGCTTAAAACCTTGTAATATGTTCTCCTTGCATTTCCCTCTTTATATCATACTTCTTGATTTATTCGTTTCTTTTTAATGCTGTCAGTAATTAGTATGTCGAGGAGACAAGTTAGAGCAGCTCTCCATTCGTCCACATCAACAAATTCATGGGCCAGAAATGGTGCTTAATATTACTTCATTAGTCTACACTTCAGAGGCCTGGTGCATCGGTGCTTGAGTAACTTCTTGCAGCAGACCATGGTTTGAGTTGAGGCATACTTTAATCTCATTACATCTGCAATTTTGTATTTTAGCAGTTGTACCCTTCTTCATTTTTGGTGTGTTCTATAGCAAAGGAGAGGGTGGTTGAGGAATGAAATATGTACAGCTAAAATAGCCACACTACAGGTGCTGCAACTTCAGAAAATGCATTATAGCCGATCACTTGATTTGTATGTTTTATTATCATCTACAAGATAACTCGTGTGGATAGATCGGAAGAGTTCCCATTTTCAGTAAATGGGGCTTTGTATGGGCTACTTAAAAACTTGTCCTAGCCGGATTTACAAGTCAAGAAGCGTTCCCCCGCCCCCCTCCCCGGCTTTCCCCGCGTGGAGGTTCTTAATGCAAAGTGGGGATGGTAGGGGAGGGACGGAAGATTGAATTCAGATCTAATATACTCGTCGAGGCTAGATTTGGAGTTACTGATTTGGTACTTCCGATTGAGTTTCTTTAATAGATGGGATGCGTTGGAACTTCATTCATGATTCATGAAGGAAGCTATTGTCTAAGAGTTGCAATGAGTAAAGAGTTGCAAAAATTAACAAAACATGATTTAAGGGAGGCATAAAGACGTGAAAAAATTTTATTTTACCGTATGTTATTAGACAAGCACGTAATACGTGGCACACATCTAGACTACAAGTGTGGGATGTTTGTAATTTAAATACTTGACACATATGCACACATGTATAATATAATAATATGTATGTGTTGTAAAAAAATTAAATTGCTGGTAAAGACTGAAAATGGTCTAAAGCTCAGAACACTACCACTTGGACCAGCGAAATTGCTTCGCTTCTATCCAATCGGCTCAATGAATATATCCACTTGAAAACGTTACTCAGGTAGGTTTAGTGGCGTCTGATGAACTGGCGTATCGGAGCACAGCATTATATGGTGTTTCAAATACGATTAAAGAAGTGTAAATTTGAAAACAATTAATCTGCAGTGTCTGACCTATATGGTTTTTGACTTTTGAGAAGCCAAAATTTGACGTGAAAAGAAAATTAGATATATAATCTCAAAGAAGCATATAAGGAATGAGAAAGCATTGTAAACAAGTTTTGAGGCTGAGCCCACCTAAGTATAAGAGCTTGTTTGATTCTCTTTATTTTACTAATTTATAATTTTACCTATCACTGATTTAGCATTTAATTTGATAACTATTTAATTACAACCATATATTTTCCACATTTTTATATTTTCAATACACATTCTAACTCTTTTTTCATTAAATTCTCTACATTTTGACGAATAAAAAGTATCAAACAATCATGATAAAAGTTTGAACAATAAGTGATAAAACGCAAAACGTAACGAAAAGTATGCAAAAAGAGTAGAGTCCATGCTTTCAATATAAGTACATTTTTGACGTCGCTCGGATGGCCAGACAAGCAATCGAGTTTTTGGATCGATGGGCTTAAGTCGCTTCTGACGTCCCAAAAAGCCGGAAGCCCAAAAATGTTTGCAGGTTTGGAGGCAAAACTCTCTCGAAAACTATTATTATGGCGCGAAACGCAGTTCAACCGAGATTTTCCACCTTTCGCTCTTCACTTTTCTCTGCAGTGTCAAACGAAGGAAAAAACAGAGAAATTGAAACATGCAATCGAAGATAAGTACTTTCTTCAAACCCAGTTCTCATAGCGTAAAAGACGCTTCCGACGCATCCCCGTTTTCCAACATTTTTGGTGATTGTTCTGAAACATTTACGAAAGAGCCAGAAATCACCGTCACGAATAAGCGCACAAGGCGATGCTTAGACAGGTACATAATCCTGGTTGTGCTAATTTTGAGGATTATATTACTTCTGATGCGACTATTTGATTGATGGGTGTCCAGTTATTGAATTCGTCACTTGGAAGTTTCAGTTTATCCCCAATTCAATTTGAAGGTTCATTTTCAGTGCATCTGTAATTTAATTCGTTAATCAAGTGTCCGTTGACACTTTTTCTTTTCTTTTCTTTTTCTTTTCTCTCTTTTTTCCTTTTCTAACTTATTCTGTATATGAAGTATTTATTATCGTTTAATGAATAAAAACATGATACATCTTGTAGTTGCTTGTAAAAATCCAAGGTTAGAACTTCGAGAAGAATGGCTTACTTCTTCTGTCTTCTTGTCACTTTTTGCTACAAAATTACAATTAATGACTGGGAATCGTGTTGTTTCTAGTGTGTTATTGCTTATTAAAAATAACTTGAAATTTCTGTATGAACTATGTTATTAGGTAGTATTTTTCAGACTTTTTTGGTATTTTAGAGATTGGTTATTTACAGTGAGATTGAGGATGGGCTGAATAACAAAGAATCAAAGGATCACGATTTAGAAGAAAAATTAACAATGTTGCAACAGCCCAAGTGTGGTAAGGTTCTGAACAAGAAGAGAAACTATGTCCAATTACACTTGGAGGTCGGTC